>JAVTVY010031147.1:0-124560 GCA_036873755.1 Hanleya hanleyi
AAATCTTTAATAATGCTTTTCTTTATTCGGTTTAAGAATATAAATTGAATTATTTTAGGCCATATATTCTCAAAATTATTGAATCCTTTTGTGACCAATTATTGAATGGTTTTTCTCATTATTCAATATATTATAATGTGCTCAGATTCGACCAGCCAATCAAAGCAGACGAGAAACAAACTGCTAACAATAGGGACATTCTCAAACATTTTAACGCTGACACAGTGGCCAGGTTAAAAGCTTGACCCATTTCTTATTTTACCCAAATACTTCATACATCCTGGGTTTATAGAGGAATACATAGAGAATGTGGACCTTGTAGCTTGGGTTTATATATAAATACATATCATTTGGACCATGGGGCCTACTACAGCTAAGGCTCCATGTTTAGACGATTTTGGAGAATTCTGCACTTGAAGGCCAAATTAGTTGTGGGAAACCAGTTGTGTACCTCCCCCCATTTAGTTTAGTGGTACAATGTACATTTAGGCTTCATGAATGCTAAATATTGCATGAACGTCTTTGGCAATAATAGGGGAATTTGTAAATAACAATTAAGGTACATGTAATTTACTACAGGCATATTTTGTACATGTGCTATTACATCCTGAAGTTTAATAACATGTATAAAATTATCCCTAATATCCTATAAAATGAATCAAACTTAAGCAGGGATGCATGCTTGAGGTCCTTTTGTTTAAGGTCTCTCTATGGAGTCACAACATGGAATGAACTTCAGAGCATACTATGTTTGTCAATGACAAAGACAGGTTTAGATTTCTTTGATCCATGCAAATCAAAGGACTTGAGGGCCGGACCACAACATATAATTACTTCCTCTAAGGCTGTTACCTGTATGTATGCACACATATATATCGGAAATGGTAGCGAAATCCATCCATTGAAATCTTTATCCCTTCCATTTTCAGCTACTTTTATGTTGCCGAGGTTTAATTGATAAAGATCCTAGTGATACTAGTCCAGGTTAGCTCTTAATATTTATTGTCAACAACAGTCTACCAACTTTATCTGAAAATGACAGAGCTTATCAAAACTAATTATATAACCAGATTGACATCACTAGCTTACTAAATCATGAATGTGTGTTGGCTAAGATCACATTATATCTTGTGTATATACTGCACATATTGAGCTGTCTGTAACTTTGTTCACTGTAATACTTATCCATATTCAGGGTTGCTTTTCTTACTGACAAAGATCCATCTGGAAAATTCTGAGATACATGTAATAAGGAACCTGCACGGTACACCTCCTTCTCACACACATACATCGTTGTGGGTGTTACTGAATATCTCAACCGATTTCCCAGCTCATTTTTTAATGAAACAGCTGGTGAATACATGTACAAAGTGTTTCTTCCAGACAATTGAATATAATCAAGCTTTCCACAAAAACTGAAAAACAGATCCATAATTTGTGCTGAACTTTTATGTCAGATGAAGTGAAATTTCATGTAAGTCTCAAATTGACAATTTGCATAATTTGGCATCATCCATTCAAATATAAAGTTGATAACCAGGAGCAGGAGGTCAGAATCGGAGATCTGTTGCATTCACTCAGTCAGGTGAGATTTCACTACTACTACTACTACATCTACATGTACATTTCATCTGGACATATGTCACTGTATGCTGATGGATATTTGTTATCAATGGAAAGATGTCTTTATATGTATAATTATTATCAGATTCAATAATGAATAATTTATTCTAAACATTGATGTTTCCATCCAACATTAGATCAATCATCGATCTAAGTTCAAGCTACAATTGAGCTTAGAAATTCCTTTATTTAAAGACTTTTTATCTCGATGCAATATTATAAGTATTGTTATCTATTATGCAAACGTAATATTTAAGCAATCCTACATGTACATGTAACTTCGGTCTATTTCTTATATCCATGATCTTATAATATTGCTACTGTTGGATAATTTGTTGCAAACCTAATTAAAGCAATCCTTAATTCGGTCTATTTCTTATATCCATCATTTTATAGTGTTGTTGCTGTTGTACTTATTATTTCCATCCTTGATAGTAAACGATTTTACAGTACCTAAGAATTTGTGCATCTCTGCACAGGTCATACAATTAAGTGCTCATGCATGCTCTATTTGATGTAAATTCTTAATTCGGAATTGATAACTCCCCTCATTTTTACTCCCAAATTGCAATTCTGGTGATTGAATTAATGGAGTATTTATCGTTCTGAATCATGAAAGACTGTTCATTATGGGATATGTTGTTAATGTAACAGAATTGTGGTCACCCAAAAACAGTGATAAACTGCATAAATCACAGCAAGCTAAAACTTCAAACATGTATGTTAGCTGGGTTACCTTGATGTGAAGTATATTAATGCAAAACTGGTGAATATTGTATTTAAAAAATGATTAAATGATTCGGTATACACAGAATCTCAGTTTTGACACAATATACATGTATCGTTAAACAGACTTTAGTGATACATGCACATGATACATGAGCTTGACTCCTCATTTGTTTGGGACAATTTCCAAGATATCAAATATGGATCAAGATGTACATGTACCTCACAATTCCCATAGTTTAATAATGATTGATAATTATCAAAACTGCCTATTTTCCTGAAAATCACAAGAAACAGGACGTTCTAGTGCATTTCACACAGGCTAAGGCTATACATTTAGAACAATGGTACACATGTAGATGTAGACAATTGGGGAAAATGAAACTCAGACCGGATTTCATGAATAGAACAAAACCATGCCATTGAATTAAAGCTTTCTGTATAACCTGAGATGTTACCTTCCAAATTTAATTCACATGGATAGCCAATACTTGGACAGAGTTGATATGCAGGTGGCCAGATCAACAAATGTATGGTATCTACAGCTCAGCTTATCTGCTGCAACCATTTGGGTCACAACACATGTGTACAGTATGTTCTCTCCTTCAGGGTCAATGTGATCTTTGCTGTACTCCACAGAGTCCTTTAATAGAATATTAACTGACCATGTACATGTAGCCTGATGGTCAGTTCTGTCTCATATGAGGCAGAGTACATTCTTACCAGGAAAGTTTAACAATTGAGAAGTTTAACTCCATACTGCTCATGGAGCCATATCATAGTATAATTTGTAATCTTCATGAATAATTATTTGATCACTCTCAAAATTTGAATCTTATGAACACTTTCAGTTAACTATTAAATTGAATCTTATGAACACTTTCAGTTAACTAAATTGAATCTTATGAACACTTTCAGTTAACTAAATGTAATACTAGCTTTACGGGTCACGGTGGGAGGAAAACTGTAATATTGGTTCTTCTAAATTCTAAATACACATTGTTAATGTAATTTAGTTCTGAAAAAGGTTCTGTCAAGTACATGTACATGTAGCAGGGCCATTCTGTACACATAGGTTAACCAATACCAACTTACATGTATTTCATTTGATTATTGTTATTGCATGTATACCGAAAAGTTAAATGTGTCAATTGACAGATTTCAGATTAGGGAGCTTCTTGAAATTAGGAACTGAGTTCCATGGTAGGGATGGCATATGCCGGTTATGCAAATGAGATACACCATGCCCAGTTTGGTGTTCTGATCTGGATGGATTAGAGTTCCAGTTGGAATGGCCTAGATCATTCCCCCATGCCGCTGCATGGTATGGCATATGAGCCATCATTTGTTTGCTGAGTTCCAAACTGTATAGCATGGAGTTCCGAGGAGTTCCAACACGGCGCACCATGCCACTCTGTTTGGAATGCTAAATGCCAGTTCCTAGTATGCCCCAATTTCAAAAAGCCCCCTTAACAGTTGCTAAAGACAATATTTTTCCTCAAACCCTACATTTAGTGAATTCTTTAGGAATGATTTTCTTAATTGCTACATGTAGGTAAACTTCTCACTTTTCTTATAGTCTGAATTGCAATGTGATAAAATATATTATATGCTGTTTTTCAGCATTTGAAGTGTTCCAAAATATGGATATTGTGTGGAATTATGGTTTACAGTTGAACCATGGTCATTTCAGTGTATAGCCAAACCAAATTAGGATGAAAATACCATATCCAGATAAATTTCCACATCTGTAATGTTAGCACCTCTGTGGAACTGTATCACGCAATACTGTTCATCTCATACGTTTAATGAAGTTGATAAGGAAAAGTTGTGTGCGTGTGGATCATGAGTCAGTACATGAAGTCAACCGAAAATATTCGAAACATAATTAAAAAATATTGCATTCAAAACGTGAAAAAAAATATTGCATTGAAAGAGAGCTAATATACCTAAGAGAATTTCCGTTTTCTTGGGTATTCACAACATTTATTGACACAGTGCAAGACCAATACATGTAGAAGTGACTGAAATCTTTTAATTGAATCATTTCTTCCTTAGGACATAAGGAAGAATATATCTAAAATGGTTCTGCCCTCATCGGTCTCGTAAAGCAGCTGCCGGGATGGTAATCGATATATATAGATGGCACTCTGTTTCATCTCTCGATTACCATCCAGGTTCCCATAGTACAGGTATCAAGTTTAACCGTCAATGAATATCAAGTTTGAAGGAGTTAGATGCGCAATTGGCTTTTTCCTTGACATTTTTCATTCTCCCCTATCTCTTAACATGGTGCTAAATAGCACTGGTGACAATATAGTGCAGATATCTTGCTAATCTTTGGTGCCGGGGTTTGAAGGCAATAGATAATTCTTCTAATTATAATCTAAATTGCATACATTCGCACGGCATGGTAAGGTAATATGTCATCTATTTAGCGTAGATTCGCAAATCGATTTGTCATTCACTTTTTTGTTATGCGAGGTAATGTATTAGCACTTTGATAATCTCATCTACATTGCATAGATTCGCACTTCATGGAGAGTTAATATATTGTCTATTTAGCTCAGATTCGCAAATGTGTTTAACTTTGGCGAGATTGCAGAGAAGACAATATATTGTCTAATTAGCACTTTGATAATCTTATCTAAATTGCATAGATTCGCACTTCATGGAGAGTTAATATATTTTCTATTTAGCGTAGATTCGCAAATCTTTTACCTCGCGAGACTGCAGGGCAGACAATATATTGTCTAATTAGCACTTTGATAATCTCATCTAAATTGCATAGATTCGCACTTCATGGAGAGTTAATATATTGTCGATTTAGCGTAGATTCGCAAATGTGTTTTACCTCGGCGAGATTGCAGAGAAGGCAATATATTGTCTAATTAGCACTTTGATAATCTCATCTAAATTGCATAGATTCCCACTTCATGGAGAGATAAAATATTGTCTATTTAGCTAGATTCGCAAATCTGTTTTACATCGGCGAAACTGCAGGGGAGGCAATATATTGTCTAATTAGCACTTTGATAATGATAAATTGCATAGATTCACACTTGCTGGAATGTTAATATATTGTCTATTTAACGTAGATTCGCAAATGAGTTTTTCCTTGCCGGCTGCGGATGAGGGGCAATATATTGTCTAATTAGGAAATTGATAATCTCATCTAATTTGCATAGATTCACACTTCAGGGAGAGTTAATATATTGTCTATTTAGCGTAGATTCGCAAATGGGCTTTACCGCCGCGCGATTGCAGGAGAGACAATATATTGTCTAATTATCACTTTGATAATCTCATGTAAACTGCAAAGATTCGCAGTTCACAAAGACTTAATTAGCGTAGATTCGCACTCTGATTTTGTTCTCTCCGACTACAGGGAGAATTAATATACATGTATTTTCATTTTAGTATATATTCGCAAATCAATTTGATAACTTCTTATGAAAGTGCTCAGCATGATACAGGTAAAGAAGACTTTGTATACCGTCTGTTCTTCCGTAATGATTTAGAATAAATCTTTGAATTCGTTTTTAAGATATACTGGATGCGGTTTTCACCCTTGTCATATACAGATAGATACATGCTTCCTGTGTCGATCAAAATCGATAGCGACCAAATGCACATGCGCGTGCGTTTTTTTTGCACAGTGCCGTCAGAGGGTATTTCACCGACTGTTAGGTTACAAAATCAGAATTGGGAACTGACATTGGGAGAACACATCGGGAGAATGATTTCAGGGAAATTACTGTTTTTAATTTAGCGTACATTCGCAAAACGATTTGATCTCGGCAACTCGTTTCTATGGATGAGAGACAATATCTTGTCTAAATAGCATTTTATCTAATTATCATCTAAATTAGATTCGCACAGTTAATATATCGTGTAATTAGCGTAGATTCGCACTCTGATCTTGTTCTCGCCGAATCCTGGGAGAATTATTATCTTCATTTTAGCGTAGATTCGCAACTCATGGTAAGTTAAAAAATTGCATATATTCGCAATTCAAGAAGACTTAATATACTTTCTATTTATTACATATATTCACAAAGCTGTTTAACCGTATCGATCATGCTTCATTCTCTACTGTTGAACCAAGAAATGATAATATAACAATAATATTAACTATGCAGCAGTAAATCCTTAACAACTAAATTGACTGTGGATATCCCTTTTTTGTTGAACCTAGAAATACCATATTGTTATAATCACTATAAAACCATTATGTGAACAGTTCTCGTGAGAACCAAATGGCATATGCCACTAGGGGTTGCGTTCAAATGATAAAAGGTTGACAATAAATTGATATTCCGAGCAGATTTTAGGAACTATCTCCCTAACAAAAAGAACTATAGTCATCTGTGAGTGCATCCAAGGGATGGTTTTAAAACTTGCAGTGCTATCGCGAGAGGCGATGAATGGCCTCTCGAACTTACAAAAATGGTAATGGCAATATCGCTATATCATATTGTTACCATAACAACAATACTATATAATAAAGGGCGTTAATCACGAAAGCTAAAGACCTTGATCTCCCTCGTATATTGTTTAACCATAATCTTTGCCCCATGCTACATCTAATGCTACATTCTTCTTCGCAATGAATATGTCACGTCATACATGTAAGTCCATGTAATTTTGATCACCTTCTTCCACAAAAATGATATTAGATACCTGTGCATTGCATTTACGTGATAAAATCAAATAATTATATCTTGTATGATTTATCACACATCATTCGCACTGACATTTTGTTCCTCCGGTACTCTCTAAAAGCAACTGTGTACCACAGATACACATCGCTGTAACAAAATTGAACATCTACAAACACTGTGTATCTGTGATACATTTTGATATTTTTGGAACATCATGATGTCTGCCGGCATCATTGAAAACTGTTGACCGCTTCTCTCTTGTAGGAAACAAGCCTATACATACTATAATTGTCTTTTTGAATTTGGTGCTAATACTGTTATATGGAATATGGAATAGGTCTTTGGATTACGGACGCGGATATTCTCTAATGGACGACAGCTGAATTAAGAATGACGGACTAGACGCTTGTAACACAATTTGTGTAGAAAAAGTACACAAATTGTGTACTTCTGATACACAATTTTTGTAGATGTGCAATGCTGTACACAACTGGTTTTTTTCAGAGTAGTGGCGCTATCGTCGTGTCTTTGTCTCTTCAGTGGGTGGTATTGGGTCCATTGACATTATTCACACAAGAAGCTGCTTCACCGAAGAATCAGAATGGCCAGTGTTGTTAATAATAAGCCAGTAATTAAAATTGTTGTAATGAAACACTCTTGTCGATTTACAGTAATACTTACACAAATATTGTCTACAGGATACAGAAGTTGTTATCCATAAAATAGCCTTGTGTTATATATGGTATCAGGACATTTCGTCACGCGATATTCCGGCATGCGACATTTTGGCATGCGACTTTGACATGTGAAAATGTCGCGTGCCACAATGTCATACTCTTCACTTGTGCCGAAATGTTGCATGCCGAAATCTCTTATATGCCGAGATGTCACGTTCTAAAATGTCGCGGATTTGTTATATATTCGGCTTCTTACTGGAGATATCACACTTGAGGAGAGATTTGGAGTGTTTGTTTCATACTTTTTCTTTATTCCCAGAAACTGAAATAGGATATGTTGTACCGTACTGGCTGCTATCGCCAATGTACAAAGAAAGTTAAAACCTGGCATGCAAATATACACTCATATAATTTGGGTTTCGATAAAAAAAACTTGGTAAAACAAAACCCCGCTGCAACTGATAGTTTCGATCATGGTCACATATCCTTTATTTCTTGTCCAAAGACGCATTTCTCTGTTGATATACCAGAGAAAAAATGTAAATCTGTAACGGGTCATTCTGCGGACATTATGTTTAAACTGGCCAAGCCATTTAATAGTCAGGTGGCTTAGGGTGATTTTTCAACATTACCATTACAGGCCGGATAAAAGCGCCATATTTTGCATGATGCTTCCTTAAGGGCTACTGATAAGTTTCAACCTAGGAGCCCTCTTGACTTTCCTTTATAATTCACGTGAAACACAAAAATCCAAGATGGCCGCCAGAGATGATAAAATATCGATTTTCTCGCGTTCTGTGTGTCTTAGGAAGGGCAAATTGCTATCAAACTATGGTTTATTGAGGTATTTGAATCCGATTTGTTACAAATATGCACATTACCTAGATAGCAAATATTACCTGCAACTGAACCCTACTCAGACCCGGGGTATTTTGAGTCTATTAATTGCATTCTTGGGCATGTGGGGGGAGGGGTGTTCGCTCCCTATCTATTTTCGTTACTCCTCGGGCTGAAACTTTCTATACTATATACTTGGGCCAGCGCCTACCATAAAATGCTTTCAAAAAATCAAGATGACCATCATGATGACGTCACAGTGACGTCATCTTGTCGGAAGACATTTTTCCGCCGATGTTTTTTTCGCCGATTTTTATCTTAAAATATCACTGCGATGGAGAATGCTTATTTAGACTAAATAAATTATTTTTATGCACTTATAGGCAAGAAATATAACCAAAAATGGATGAAAACAATGAAAACGCTACTTTCTGAGGGCACTTTATTGCAGCCACTTTGAATTTAGCCATGATCTTTACTCTTAGATATAGACGACTGACCAAGGACGCCAAATGTGACTTTTGATGGCATTTTTTTTTTTTTGCTAAAATGGGCGCGCATGCTAAATTAGTTCTTTGTGTGGTAGGGTGGAAGGGGAGTACTATACTATGGAATATTATATTGGGCTAATTTTCAGCCCATTTCCCGGCCTAATTTTAGTGATTAACCATCATGCGTTAATTTAAAATCCTGACCATGTGGGGTTACCCGTAAATCACGCATTTTCAGGTTGTCCATATAATATGCATTATTCTCAGATCATTGTGCAAATTTGTTAACATCAGTGGATCTCACATCAAAGTCTAACACCTTACACCTATTTTGAATCTGTTTGCATAATTTTCAGCTCAAAATATGATGGTTTAATTCAAAATAGCGAACATGGGGTATTCTAAAAATCACACTCTTTCATGTTGCTTGAGTAGTTCAAGGCATTATTCTTAGCTCACTGGGCAAATTTATCAAAACCGAGGGTTCTCTATGCATAGCTTGAAATCCTCCGCCCATTTTGAATCTATTTACATATTCCTATGATCTATATTTGATCGTCAAATTCAGAATGGCGGCCATATGGGGTCATCTGAAAATCAAATTGTTCATGTTGCTGGTATAAGTCAAGCCATTATTCTTAGCTGATTGTCCAAATTATCAAAACCGAGAGATCTGTGATCACAGTGGAATATCTTGCACCCATTTCGAATCTATTTACATATCCCTAAGATTAAGAAATGATGGTCAAATTCAAATTGGTGGGCATATAGGGTCATCTGAAATCACACGTTTTCATGTTGCACGTATAGTTCAATGCAATATTCTTAGCTCATTTTTCAAATGTATCAAACCCGAGAGATCTCTGAACATAGCCTGACATCTTACGTCCATATTGAATCTATTTACATATGCCTAAGATCAAGATTTGATGGTGAAATTCAAAATGGCGGCCATATGGGGCCATTTGAAAATCATACCTTTTCATGTTGCTCTTATAGTTCAAGGCAAGTTCTTAGCTCATTGTGCAAATTTATCAAAACCGATGGATCTCTAAGGATAGCCCAACATCTTACGCCCAGTTTGAAGCTATTTATATATCCCGAAGATCAAATTATGATGACCAAATTCAAAAAAATGGCAGCTGTGTAGGGTCATCTGAAAAGCCTGCTTTTTAATGTTGCTCGTATTGATCAAGGCATTATTCTTGATTTCACATCATAGCAAAATACCTTGTGCCCATTTTTAATCCAATTGCTTGTCTTCAGATTAAAAATGATGGTTAAATTCAAAATGGCGACTGCAAGGAGTCATCCGGAAATTCGTGATTGTTTCCATGTTACTCGTATAATGCATGGCATTATTTTTAGACAAGGTACAAACTTGTCTCGGATGGTCCACCTAGACCCCAAAACGTCCATCTCACATCTGCCTATGCCTCTCGCAAGCACAGTCAGAACTTTTCAACGAAAGTCAACCCATAACCTCGAGACACCTCCCACCGTACTCCACAGCGTGAGACAGATAAAAATAAGTTGCCACACTCCATACCGTAAAGAAACATGTCCATGGGTGGGTTCCCATTGGGCCTATTAGGCTGGGTATATGTCGGGGACCCGCCCTCTAGTACTTGAGATGTATTGAGGTATTTTCAACCTTTCCTATTATGTACTGACTCGCGACCAATTGGATAAAGTGCCAGCCTTTGGCGTCTGAATTGCTGGTTCTACTCCCACCAGGATCATGGGGATTCCCCTTCTCTCGTTGCGTGTCTTGCTCTGTATGGGGATTTCCCTTCTCTCGCTTCATATGTGGTCAGAACATTGACGGGGCAAGATAGGATTGACCAATCTCACGTTCGGCTATTTCCGTATTGGCGGAACAAGCCTCTCACATAGAACGCACAAATCCCCACTGGTGGGGAGCGTATGACGATCACGCAGTGAGCCGGCTAAGAAATAGTGCCTTTGATAATCGAGAGATCCGGGTGCATTTTATTGTGAAATTCAGTTAATTTTAACCAAACGAACATAACTCATTCAAATTATACAAAACTATTTCTATGTTTAGTTTAATAATAGCAATCTATCACCAGAACTCAGCAACTGGGCTAATTTCCGCCAATACGGAAATAGACGAATGCGAGATTGGTTCCGCCGAAAATTAATTGTGTGCATGATAAGATAAGATTCTTTATTGCACTGAGCATCCCATTTGGGACAGAGTACAAAACATATAAAAAGTAGAATAAATAAGAAAGTAAACAAACAAGTGCGACGTTTCCGTATCTGCTCCCAGAAATCCACTAGGCCAGAGGTCAGTTTTCGCAGCTAAAGTGAGTTCTGGGGCTAGATTGAGGATTGACCTCTAAGGTCAATAGCCCTTCGGATATTCCCGGGGATGACCGAACATTCCCAAAGATTCCCATGCAGTGATTCAGGCGAAGCGACTGCTCCATTAACATTGACGTGACTGGGAAGCCAATTCACATTGACTGGGTACCGTACTTATCAACCGGTGCCGGAAGTGACCGCATCACCGCCGGAAGTGATCTTTGATCCGAAAGTGACCTTGCAACGGAAGTAACCTTTGACCCAGAAGTGACCTTTGGCATTCAACCGCAAATGACGTCGGCTTCACATGACGTCATCAACCTCAGTCTCAATGCGCGGGAATTTCACCTTTATATACTACTCCAATATCTCGATATTGGTCCTCCAGCGGGAAAAAGTGAATACAGTGTATAGTAGTGTATTGGAAGCATTGCTATGCATGTCCAAAACCAGGTTAAATGGTCTCAGAACCTTTACTTTGGAACTATGAGGCCTTCTCGTGTCACCCATAGCCCAAGATTTGATCATATAGGTCGGCCATCTTGGATTTTGGAAATCCCGAAAAATTCAGGAGATGACCGAACATTCCTAGGCTAAAATTGAAAAATAAGTATAAAGGGAGCTACTTGCCAAATTTGGTGCTTTTATCCGCTCCGTAACGTTAATTTCGCTAAGCCACCTGACTATAAATGACTGTTCGGCACATTGAGTGTTGACTCCGTGTATTTTGACAAATTTTTCTAACTTGGGGGTGAAATCTGTCTGTTCATGGACGGCTTCGCAGAAAGCGATCAGAGCGGATATATGCCTATCATGCCTCCCTTCGCCAAATCTGGTAACAATCACTCCTTCGGGAATGACGGTAAGCATCAGTATGTGTATAATCTTCAGATTACACAGCTTTCATTTACCATGTCGGGTTTTTTACATCTTCGCATATGCAAGTCAAGCACTTCACGTGTTCCAACTCGAAATGTGGAAAAAAAAATTTAAGCAAGAATCTAGTTACTTTGTATAATCTTAAATAATGAGATTGGATTGACTGACATTGACAAATGTTTTGCGATTGAACATCAACCTATAACATTCTAAATCACACTTTATTTTCAGCTATTGCATTGATTTTCAGTTTACATCACATTAATGATGTTCTTTTCCAAACTGATAACTTGAAAATAATTCCAATGGAACAGAAAGGTAGACATTTACATTTGAGAACATTAGGTCATCCCTAATGCCAATTTTATCAGATTAAAAAGTGAAACTGTCGGTCGAAATGAAAGAATTTTCAATCAATTAGTTCAAGTATTAGTTTACTCAAAGCTCACACACATATCTCCCCATACTGCCTTCTAACAAATGTGGTCAAATTCCCTCTTTGAATCATCAAGGCATATGTATAATTACTGTTTTACCTGTATTGTAGGACTATATGAAGTATAATTAAGGGTCTAACTTTAGCAGTCAAAGAATTAGGAACTAGTGTGAAATATAAATGCGGCACATTTTGATATATGATCTATTTACATGTATGTACGAACCGAGTTCACTAATTTAGATGCATTTATATTTTACACAAGTTTGAAATTCTCGATCCGACTACATCAGACCCTTGATGGAGACCGTAATATTTATCAGTGCCATTTTATTCACATCAAGTCAATGGTGTTACTAGGAGAGCCACCTTATCGTGTCGTTGAAGCCAGTTTATGTGCTCAAGTGGGATACCGACATTATCCCCCAGCGACATTTTCCCCCGCGACATTTTCCCCACCGACATTTTCCCCCACGACATTTTCCCCAGGCGACATTTTCCCCCAGCGACATTTTCCCGACCCTAATATTACGTGCAGTAATAATTACGATCTTCCAACTCATTGGCCAATATAATTGTATTTACGCATAGCTCGTACTTAAAAGTGAAGATTTTTAGTTGCACAGATACAACATACATGTACATACTGAAAAACTTCAAGGCATGAAATGGTTCCATCATTGATTCTATGTTTAAAACTCACTAGATAGCTGGTCACTATTAGCTTGTCCTTGAATACAGCTTAAATTATGTCAGAGTGACCTCTGTACATGTACAACCCATACCATTATGAAACAACAGCTCTCCCCTTCCTAATTGTCAACAGATTTGATTGTCTATGTCCTGTGAATTTTGTAAATATTCCCTATCAAGAGCAATGACCAGGGCATGTTTACCCTTTATCATTCTCCCAGAAGAACATATTAAATACATGCATACAGTTGTACGGTATGTTTGTTTATGTCTCGTTATGCGGTCTCAACCAATGTAAATTGTGTTCGTGGCCAATAAAGAAATTTGAATTTGTTCTTTAGCTATGGTACATGTACAAGCTGGAAGGGAGCATTCAAATTGACATCCCGGCACTTTGCTCTGCATGGCTGTATAGTCTGTTGGTGAAAACAATGTCACTCAGAACCGAATCCCGTCGACCGAGGAAGGCACGTTCATAAAGTTAGACTGCGGTTCGCAGTTCATTATTCGAGACCAGCAATAATTTCATCAGATCATATGGATTGGAAATCTGTATTTTTTTTATGAGTAATTTGAACGGACCAATTTCAACTCCAAACTCTTTTGCTTTGCATATTCATATTCCAAATTTGACGCCAGGGGGCGCTGTTATGAGTCGTTGAATGACTGGTCCCGAATAACGAACCGCGGTCTAACTTTATGAACGTATGTAGGAAGGCATGATTTTCACTGGTTAATCTGTGTGACAGTATCAGCAAGGGTGTACTAAGACTGTACACCTTGCGTACGGGAGGGAGGGGGGGGGGGGTGAATTTAGTCCCAGTGCATGCAGTTTTCAAGCTGTACAACTTACCTTAATCTTTAAGTACATCTCGAACACCTGCCGAACTCCTTCAAGGTGCACAGAGCAACAACAACAACACAAAAAAAATCCCCCGATAAAATTCATGTAGCGCCATCTGCATACTGCTTCGGTTATCTCCCTTGTCAATAACCGACCCATGACGGCGATCTATTAATGGTGAAGCAGAAACGTATCGCAAAGAACGGTACACCCCAAGAAGCGGACAAACGTATCTTCTCCAGACGCAGTGTTCTATAAATAGACCGAACCCAGCCAACAGACGCCACTGCTGGGGGAAATTCTCAACTGGGTTACGTTCATTATCTTCGAAGAGGGTTTCGTCTCGCTGACACACAGAGACGAAATAACATAAAGCTAATGGTGCATTCATTTTATTTTGTTGTCAATAGCTTGCTTGAGGTAATATAGCAGAGTTGGATTTTGTCACCGGAAATGATCAGTCAAACTGAGCTTCGTGTAGCTTGCAGTTACGAGTAACTCCCACCGATCTGGAAATATGACTTTTTAAGTCAGTAGTATTGTCTACTGGAAAAAACTCAACCTCCCCCACAGCGCATGCTCCGTTTCGCAAGCTACGTACATTAACATCCCTGCCACCAATAGCGGAAGTTGACCTTTACCACGTTGCTATGACGTATAGGGGAAACCAACCAACGCACGGTTCAGTTTGAATCCAGCCGAACAATTCCTTTAGTGTTGCACATGAGCGAACTACTTTTCATATGCTCTGTCCAGATAAACAGGGAAAATTATCTCCAGATAATTCTGTTTGATGCTAGGTCAACAGAGGTAGTATGCAGACTTGAAAAGTAATCGAAATGTTCGGTAAACATCTATTTTACTATATATGATGTCACTTCCGGCGATGTGCACGAAGGCCCCGAATCCGGTCCAAAAATCTGACTGGTGGCTGGGGTGTTATTAGACCCCCAGCGAGGTGGTTGGAAAACACTGCCAGAGTTTGGCCGCCATCTTGAATTTGGTAAAAAACTTTACCAATGTGGCAGCAGCTTATTCTCTTGAACTCTGATACAAGGTCACGTGACCTTTGTATTCCTCCGCGGTGATGCGGTCTGGCGGTGATGCGGTCTGCCTCGTGAAGGGGCATCTGATGGGCTGGGTGTGGGGTTGAAATATCGTTATTCTGCGCATGCGCGGTGGACAAAGGGTATGGAAATAGACGTTTTGGGGTCTGTGGGAGCCACTAGTGGTCCGATGGAGCCGTATGAGGTATCAATGTGAAGCTCATGTGAGGGGGCATCCGATGGGGTAGATGTGGGGTTGGAATATCGTCATTCTGCGCATGCGCAGTAGACAAAGTGTATGGAAATAGACGTTTTGGGGTCTAGGTGGGCCACTAGTGGTCCTATTGAGTCGTATGAGGTATCAATGTGAAGCCTATGTGAGTGGGATCGGACTGGACTAACGTATCGTCCGTTTTCATCATTTTGCGCATGCGCAGTCTGGCCGTCGTATAGAAAGCAGGCATTTTGGGGATTCGTGGAGGTTTGTTGAGTGGTTGACCATCCCTGGTCAAATGGATCGTGTGGGATATCGGTGTGAAGCTCTCGAATGGCTGTCACCCGTCAAGGCCCGTCATTACACCTTAACGCCTGTCTCAACGACTTAACGCCCTATCTTTACGCCTTAACGCCCTAGCATACTGCCTTGGCACCATGATACAGACAGATGAGAGAACAGCAACAACAACAAGGATGAGAGAACAACAACAAGTTTTCATATAGATTATTTTCCGCTCCATCATAACATACCCACGCTGGGGAGCCGCGTTGGGTAGGTTTACAATTCAAGAAGTCTCTTGTCCAATCAGAGGCCACCACTTCGTCCTGTCATATTCGTTCTTGCCCATTAGATGTATTCTCGGCTGTCCAATCAGAAGTCGCCGTTTCAGAAAGTTCCATCTTTGCTCGGTGTGACCTAATATGATTCTTACTCATTCATTCATTCGTCTGTACATATGTTACAAGTCTCTCTTTCCAGATAATCGCGGCCATATTTTTCCATACAAGGAAAAGACGGCCTTTGGTGGCAAGCTCTCACTTCGCCCACTGGAAATCTCCTTTCTCCTCGTGCAAAGATCACACCCGGCCAAGGGTACACCTTCGAGGCAGGTCAGGCATCGCTGGCGATGGTAGCGGAGATCCCCAGGCTCTCCCCTGGTTGAACTGTAACCCGCACTGAAGAAATCATCTATGATTTCCATAGTTATGGGTGGGTATCTTTTGGTAAATCTTTTGGGGAGTCGAGCGGGAACCGGCACCTTTTCGTCAATCTTCAACGATTGCTCGTCTGCCTTGGAATTGGCTGGCTTCTCCATTTGATCGGGTCTGGTACAGGTTGTGAGAAAGTACATCTAACATGCGTGTTTCCGTATTTATAGTTAGAGATGGATAGGTTTAAAATTCAAGAAGACTCTTGTCCAATCAGAGGCCGTCCTTTGGCGCTGTCATACTTGTTCTTCTCCGTTAGATGTATTCCCGGCTGTCCAATCAGAAGTCGCCGTTTCAGAAAGTTCCATCCTTTTGATCTAGTCCTCCTCGGGCAGGCCTGGATACTCGTCGGGCAGCATATCCTGAAACAGTTGTTTGCGCATTCTAATCGCATTTTCCAGGGCATCGGTGGGTGGTAACCCATATCCTCTTCCAGGTGACGCTTGGTCTTCATGATGGACCTGTGCGTGGGGTCGCCTTTCATTTCAAGGGGCAGCAGGCTATACCGTTTATAGATGGCCATGGCTGTTTTCCTGATGCAGGGCCGCATTTCGGTGTACGCCTGTTGTATGTTATCCTGTCCGTCGTCTTCGATTACCGCAGCATAACTGCGAATAACTTCATCCACAGTACGATCCCAGAAGGTAGGTTCTGCCTCACTTTCCTGGGATGTAGGCCGATTGTCTGAGGTCAAAATCTCTGTATCAGTAGATAGACTGTCAGCAATCTCGGTTTCGGTATCAGTCAATACACTCTCATCCGTTTCCTCAGTGGGCTCCTCGGAGTCTGGATGGAAAGTCTTCTGGTGTCGCGTCATATCGTAATGTCTGGTGAACGTTCGTTCGCACTCAAAGCAAGTATAAGCCATGTCGGCGGTTGAACGTCGACTGAGTGTGTTTTGAGAATAAACTTGCTTTTATAACGCCCGTCAACACTTAGCCTAACGCTTCAACGCCCTGGTGAATTAGCTCAGAAGCTCTCATTTTTCTAGACACCAATACATTGAAATGCAGTGACGCCCATCAATGCCTGTTGTTACGCTTTAACGCCCATCTCAACGCCATAACGTCCGTCTCAACGCCCGTCTCCATACCTGTCTCAACGCGTTATGCAATGTCCATCATCACTGGACGTTGATGTTGGAGGTTGAAGAAGATAATTTCCCGTCTCCAGCTGGGTCTCCATAAAGGTTTGAAATGCCTCATGCAGGGTCAGCAGATTCTGGGCACGGGTAGTTGTGTTGGTATCCTCATTGGCTATTATCTGTTTCTTATGCAGCAGAAGACATACCCGTGTCACCCATTGGATGTCATCTATGAGCGTGGTAAGATGAGAAGGCATGCGTTGGTGCTGACCGGTGGATTCACCTTGCGCTGTATCAATAATAGTATCGACATTGGCTTGACGTAACGCTTCGGCTAGAATATCCTCGTTGTCGGGTTCAAACAAGTTGGACTCTGCAGAGCTCAGGCTGAAATGAGGGGACTGCTGCCGTGTGGTCTATTTATAGTGAGACGCCTTTGATCTTAATGATGCGTTCGAACAAATGTTTCTTTTGTGCTATTGCTGTGACATATGCCGCTTTCCAGTTCATGCCTGAGGTTTTCAACATCGACGCTGTTCGATTTCCATATGAACCGCATCCTTTTCCAACAATTGTATATGGGTCAGAAGGTCGACATACTGCTGACATAAAGCCTGTCGTAGTCTGTGTGCCAATCTGTTATGGGCTAACATTGCGGCTTCCTCTTTCGAATACCATTTGCGGTGAAACTTGTTTCCTGTGGCCTCCAACATCTCGCCCAGCTCGGCGTCCATACTTTCTTTGAACAAATCCTTCCATAGCCTCGAGTTCACATTATGTTCATTCCCTTGTACGGGTTTGGGCTGGTCCTTCACGGTTGGGTGGTATTCGGAGGCTAATGGTATGAAGGGGGCACGCTGTACGGGAGCGGGTTGCTGCTGCTGCTCTGCCAGATGTGGACTAGGTGGATGGTGTAGGGGTATATGACGTTGCGGTGATGCCTCACCGGGTAACAGGTGGGTCGTCAGCCGGCGATCTTCGGGGGTATGGGCTTTTAAATCTACGAACAGGTAGCCGTACGGACGACTTGTCGCTCCTTGAAACGCCTGCATGAAATTGTCGCTGTTCTGAGGATAAATTCGACTACCAAACACACGGGTTTGTGCTCTGTCGATGGGATTGGAGAACAACATTGGCAGTATTGGCAGTCCAAGGCAATATCTCTGGACGCCTTCCCTTGAGGAAAGAGATTCTGAGTCAAATAGATGACGGACAGATTGCGATGATGGAACCCTTTGGTGAATAGGTCGGAGATTTTCGAATTGTCCTTGGCTGCACTCATCAGATCATCGAGCACTACCACGTTGGTCTGCTAGGAATCGAAGTAATGGGGTTCGTCTATGTCGTAAGGAATTCCTGGGACAAAGCTCACATTCTGTAATCGCGTAGTTTCGTAGGCGGGCTGCCACTGGGTATAACACCAAACAACACGTGTCGGAGCTGGGGTTGCCACACCTTCCTCTAAAAACTTCATCACCCAGGACGTCTTTCCACACCCCGTAGGGCCGCTCACCGTCATGGTATACGGATGTTCTACGCCACTTGGTATGCATCACATTGATACCGCACTCAACTCCATCGGACCATTAGTGGCTCCCCTATACCCCAAAACGTCTATTTTTAAACACTTTGTCCACCGCGCATGCGCAGAATGACAATATTTCAACTCCACACCCAGCCCATCAGACGCCCCTTCACGACTGCTTCACATTGATACCTCATACGACCCAATCCGACCATCCATACCCCATACAGGCATTTTCCCGTGTAGATTTAATATGCAAATGTTCGAATCAGGGAAGATAACCCGGCATTTGCCAAAATCACAAAAGTGCATCAAGAGTTACCTCCTTTTTACGGGGAGCCCTCTTGAGCTGGTGGCGCCCCCTGTCGGATGCTTCACGGGAATCAAGAGTTATCCCTCAAGTTTAAGTTCAAAGAGGTCAATACGACCTTTTTTCCGTAGACTATACTACTTAAGTCCTTCATCTCTTTAACATTGCAAAACTCGACGTGAGACGTACGAGAGTCCAAACGACGTCGCTTTTCAAAAGTCGACGTCAACTTTTTGTGTTTTCTCGACACGCGAGATTTACTTCGAAGAAAGTGAACACCATATAGAAATATGAACTGCGTGGAATTTTGGATTGGAATTTTTGTTATGAGAACTTTCTAGTCGTCTGACTGCAGCAGCCCGACTCTACCGTTGTCAATTGTAACTTTTGATTGGCTCAAATTTACATCAAAGAACTGATCTCACTGACCAATCATATTGTAAGATGGTGGGTACGAAATATATTACATGGGTTTATGACCTGGATAGCTGATAACAAAATACGAACGTAGCGTGCAAGATCTATGGCGTTACGTTTCGTAACTTGTGTCTAATTTCGCTTAACCCGGGGCTAGGGGCCGTATGAACCCATGCACTTCAAGATCCTCATGGTGCTCATATGAACAGTCACAATCAAAGCGTGACTGAGATACATCATTCTCTAGATGACGAACTTACAACGATTATTATGGATTAAGAATACTGATCAGCGATACGGATTTGATATTTTTAGAACATCATGATGTCTTGTCTGCATCATTGAAAACTGTTGACTGCTTCTCTCTTGCAGGAAACCAGCCTATGTTTATGTATACTATGATTGTCTTTTTCAATTTGGTGCTAATACTGTTATATGGATATGGAAGAGGTCTTTGGATTATGGACGCGGATATTCTATAATGGACGACGGCTGAATTATGAATGACGGACTAGACGCTTGTATGGACGTTTCAACGATTTATGGGAACCACGTATATGCCTGCGTATGTTGCAGGAATTTATATACAGTTAAATGTATATTACAACAGGGTACATGCACATGTGCTGTAACTTTTTACCAGATTATTATAATGTATAATAACTAATTAGTTTGCGATGTCATATCTTCCTATAGCAAGGCCCATACACTGTATCCAACGTGTATTTCGGCCTTGCTTGAGAGCGACCGTTTTCCAGCGGTTGATTTGATGCTGTTCCAAAATTAACTTCCAATAAATGCGCGGCGTTCTTCCCTTCCCGCGAGCTGTGGCGAAGAAATAGACAAGTGAATAAATTGATTACGCGCTGTTTCATTTGGGTAACCCAAATATGGCAGAAGTCGTGAGGGTCACGAATGTGACGCGGTTCCAGAAGTTGATTCGGGATTCTATAAATAAACCGTTGTCGTCCATTCATCTAGACAAGCCTTCTGTCATGGCGTAAGCTTTGATAGACGAGCCACGACGAGAGATGATGGCGAGGGCATTTGCTGTGGTATTATATCATCCGAGCGTGTTGCAAATTTATAAGAAGAATACTTCACTCCCGTAGATTCACTGCATGCGCATACAACGACTGAAGCAAGAATAATATACTATGCATTTTATATGACCCCTCCCCCCAATATTTGCAATATTTGACCCCCCCCCCTTTATTTTTTTAGCGGTAGCGAGACCCCCCCCAATTCTTTCAGAGGTAGATCACCCCCCCCAATATTTTTTGTTCAGCGGTAGACCCCCCCAATATTATAACCATCCACAGGGTGTGTCATTACAATATACAATACCCAAGCTTTTACATGCAATCAAGAGTACTACCCCCCCAACACGAAAAGTGAAGCACACCCCCCCCATTATTATTAACCATCGATTCCCCCCCTACAATTCCTTTAGACAACATATCCTCCCCTCCCAAATTTTTACACCATCAACCACCCCCCCAAAATTCTTTCAGGCAATATACCCCCCCTCCCAAATTTTAAAACCATCCACAGGGGGGGTGCCTATTAAAATTGCAATGGCCCATTGGTCTCGCGCTCCTATATACTCTTCGCTCTCAGTTTGGGTGGTCACACATGTCCCGATGGTAATATATGGGGGGAAGTCTTTGAACTGACTAAGCTGATATTAGCCGAACATGTCCGACATACGTATTCTAAATAATAACGAAAACAAAATCTATCCCTGATAACACGCTTACAATGCTACAAATTTTGAAGAAAAAAAATATGACTGAAAGTGTTTATCAGAGATGACGAATTGTTTGTCTCCCGATATATCAGCATAGGCAAAAATGTGGCGAAAACACTCAGATTTGTCCCGGCTCATGATAGAGTGTGATCACTGGGGCATGACACAGATAAATTGTAGGATATCGGGACGGCTGATTCAGAATACTTAAGACAAATATTCGACTACTTATGACAAATATTCAAAGCAATACAGAAATGTCAGATGAATAATTCTGAAATGTTAGTCGAATAATTCAAACTTATACACGAGTATTCGCGCTTATATGCTAACGTATACAGCAATTTAGAGCAAGTGTTTAGTTCTTCATGTAGTTATCAGACATGATAACGGGAAAAATGAACATGCTTAGATCTTGCTGTAAGGACAAGTTTGAATTTATCGGCAAAATATTGGTTATTTCGCAGTAACTCATTGATATGGGTTACGTACAATTGATTTTTAGGCAAACTTTATAGATTCCGTCCATGCCTATTTCAGCACAAAACCAGAGCAGCCACGAAATGAGCAGAAATACAAGCTAATTTAAAACACGAGAGAAGCGGTCAATGTTGCTGGCAAGACACCAGGCCATACTCTTCTAATCGTCAGATATGTAGCACTAACACTATGTTCTTGCCCATTTGGAATTCTTTGTGATGCTTTAGCTGTGAAGCTTCGTATGGAGGACAATAATATACACTGCGTGAAAACGCAAGTTTCTATTCCCAGAAACCTATTGGAAACCGGCACGGAAACCATGTCGCTACAGTTTTCAATAGGTTTCGGGTGAGTTTCCAAAATTGGAAACTTGAGCCATTCGCCCAGTGATATTGTATACCAGCGTCAGCTCAACTATTCATCAACTATCCCTCCATAATGACGAAAACGTATTCATCAGACCAACAGCACGCATCATAAAACAAATAATAAATATTAAACACAAGCTAATGTTCCTAATTCGTTATATCGAATGTTATATCTCCGTCAGGCGTTTGATTGTACCTGTTCATATGAACATTATGAATATCACATATATCAAGTTGTTCACACGGTCGCCAGCCCTGAGTTGAGTGGAACAGGATACAAGTTACGAAACACAGCGAAAAAGATCTTGCCCTCCACGATTGGATCTTGGATTTTCTCATGTTCCTTTGCACTTTCAATTATTACAAAATAATTTGCAGCACAGTCACAAATTTTCAGCCTTCAATGTCTGTTTGTTCTGGTTCTACGTGGAAAAGTTCGCTAGGGCCCCTGCCAGATATGGCTAAGGGCAATTAAACAAATTTAACTAAACGTTTTATCGATATTTAAGAACGCTACGTTCCTTGTTAGATTAGAAGGACCGGGCTTTGAAATCATCAGTCTCATGTAGAGTCATATGGTTGCTTTTTAGTGGCCAGACGTCGTCAATTTTGTCCACCTCTTGCATATCGCTCCAATTTATTGTATTATGTATGCATATGGTCGAATTTATATAAAACAACAGCTGCAAATCTGCCGAAATGAATGCACATTTACCAACCTGTACACTGCTAGTATACAATGTTGCCAAATGTCGCAAAGGTATTATTAATGAGGAATTCAAAAAAACTTTATTAACAAGGAAACAACCCACGAATGGTATCCCTATATGTACTATTCTGGAGTAAAATGTTTTTCTGTGCGTTTTGGATGTGGCAATGCAAGGGCTGAGGGACGAGCTACTTTATGTTGCGAAACATTGCGCCGATTGTCACGCACGCAACTCTACTCTCTACGTTGGGACGCTCGAAATGTCAATGTTTTTCTAACACCCGGCACCGCAAGCAGGCTTGGTGTGTGATTTACTCCCAAAATTGCAACGGCGATGTTAAGGATATCCGCGCCAATTTCTCCGAGAATTCGCTTACATTCATCGTTGCTGAAACTGTAGCTATTCGTCTTTGTTTCAGCTCTCCGGGCAACGGCGAGACCGTGGACAACGATTATCCCCGGTAAGTAAATTGGCAATGACATACAGATCTAAATGCTCAGATGATTACCGCTGTGTTAAGGTGGTTATTGTGCTTAATTGTCACATATAGATTCACATGCGTTACCACATGGTATCTGTTCAACACCCATCAGTCGGCCGTTATCCATAACACCGTTTCGAGGCTATTAAGCTCAAGAACTTATTCGTCATCGCTTGCATCCCCTATAAATGTAAAGATGCATTTCAAACAGTTTCACCGTGGCTACAGAAGACGGATGGTTTGTGACATTCAAAATATCCCAATATCTATTTTCTCACGTGGTGATCGTATTCACTGAGAAGTATAGTCAACTGTTAAACAATATATTGACATTTCAAAAACTTTCAGGATTTTCGTGCAGACAGAATGGCTTTCATTGCGGGAACACATGCATTCCTCATTACTGGGTTTGTGATCGCACGTTCGACTGCGTTGATGGCAGCGACGAATCACCTTATTTATGCATCTGGCAAACAACCAATCGACCACAGTGGAGGACAAGCACCCGCCCATGGTGGTCGACAACCACAAGTCATCGATGGCAGACCTCCACACGACCTCGATTGCAGAAAACCACTCGACATTCGTGGGAGAAATTTACCACGCGATCTTGGTGGCAGACAACCACGAGACCAAGGTGGCAAAATTCGACTGAACGTAAGTAAATTCGTAACATTTGGTAGAAAATGGGGATGAAATCAGAATTTGCTACTGTTTATGTCATCTGACTTCATAGCTCGTGCCATATTACCAGAAAATGATACACTGCCAATCTCCGGGAAAATGACGAAATGTATTACACATTTTCATGATGATATTTCTTAATTTGCAATAAGTTTGCCAGATTTCTGATGAGTTCCTCAGGTGAGTCCACATCCTGTTACAAATCAGATTATAGGTGAAATAAGCGGAATTCAACTTTCCGAGATATTCTTTTCTATATTTGCACTCTTCAGTTCATATTCGCACAGCTTATCGCGGTTGCTCCTTTTATTGAATGAATGCTTGTCTTGTCGTGATGGACACTTTAGTTCAGCCTGAACCACATCGTCCAGGCGAAGCAGAGCCCATTGGTGAGTCAGAACCTGAAGACGAACCAGTGCCTACTGTTCAGCCGGAACCGGAAGATATCGATGAATCAGAACCTTGGAGAACCTACTGGTGATCCATTCTGGGAACCTGAGCCTATACGAAACTGGTACCCAGAAACATATATGTCCTGCAGGTGTTCGCCTATGTATACCGACAGATTATATGAAACTGATGAGCTCTTGCAATCTCACAAAGCCATTTCCACTGAACGGATCTGCCTCGTCCAGAATCAACATCATCTGGAGTATTTCCAGTTACCAGCATTTCTTTGCAATCGTGTGCGCAAGACCGTCAACAGAATGGTGGAGATAATCAACTCCGAGCAGTCAAAGATGCTGCTACCACACTTCAAGACACACATCTCCTCCGGTAGGACGCATGGACTTCATCGCTTAGGAAGTGAAGTATCACAATCCCTGTAGAAAGCCTACATCAACAGAGCTGCAGGATTCATCAGGCGACAAGACTGACCGTGTTGTATCAAGAGACTATCACTCGGGCGCTTTTGAGATCACGAAAAACAAGCGTGCCTATCCCCTCAACTCAATTCATATTCGTTATAAATCGATACTAAATGATTTAGGGTTTGAAAATCCAGAATATCAGGTACAGCTGCGTACCTGATAAGATGCTGATTTACTTTAAAGTTGATTCGTCCATTGGCAGATCAAGTAAAAAGCATGGGAATTTTTTGTATATCCCAACATAAGCAAGAATGAAGCAATGGATTCTGTCTAGCAAAACCCAAACGCCATTTTCAACAACCATAAGTTGACAGAAGTGGCACCACACATATGTGCCGATATTCAACAACTGAGGGAAAAGTGCCCATACATACCGGGTCAGTTAACGACGGAATATCCCGCTGCAGGTCATCCATTCGATATTTTACTGCAGTTCTGTACACCGGCTGCGAAAAAAAGTATGAGCAAAAAACTAAAAAAGTAAGTCCAGTCCGCTGCACATGATGCCAGATTTGGAACAACCAGGTGTAATGTAAAACCAGCTATGCATCTGTACTTAGACCTTGCATTTGTACTTAGGTCTTGCATCTGTACTTAAGCCTTGCATCTGTACTCAGAGAATGACGTGGAGCAGAAAGATCAATAAAATAATGAATCATTATGGGCATTCCAGCCTTAAATAATGCAAGTATGTATACTCTATACCAACCCTTCATACGCATGTGGACAGAAAACCCATTCCACTTGAATCGTCCGTTTAAAATAATACCCAATGGACGGACGGCGTTCCAGTGTGATACGCCACATTTGCGGGATCTCGGTATAGTTTTGATGTCGGCGTAGTTTTGTAGTGAAAAGTGCTGAAGGAAGAACTTCGTGAGGCTCCGCGGGCGTCTCTTAATTTAAAATAGATGGGGATACAAACCTCTGTATGCAAAACAATCGAAGCGGGCGAAATATACTAGATATTGTATGATGTTCAATTCGCTCAGATATCGGCATATACGGAAACGTCATGATGTCACGAAGTAAGTTCGGAAAGCGTGCTAATAAAACGGCTGATCTTCATCCTGGCGAATTTGTCTTCCGACTTAGCTCGGCTTTGTCAGACGAACCGTGACCATGGATGATGGCGCATGCTGTCAGCTACTAGAGAAACCATAGAAATTCAGCGACCGCAGTTTCTGACGGAGAGAGTTACACTCGATGGACTATTGCTCAAGTCAGTGTGGAGGCTTAGTATATCTGGCTAAGTGTGTCCGATTCCCATCTTCTAAGCCAGCTGGGACATTTTTCTTCACTTTATGTATAAGTGTCCGTCCTTGGTCTAGAACATGGACATTCTTGGCCATGACATTCTCAGCATTCACACGGAGGCTGGTTACCTGTGTTGCGTGGGACAACTATGATGAGAATACAGAGACGCTTTCAGAATCGAGCACTACTCATGTTATCGTTGGCATTTGTCTGTTTGTTTGTTTTTTATTCAATATATTTATACAGGGTAGCCCAACTCCGCCAGGATTGCTGCTGTTTTTCAGAATTCTACGCCACAAATCGTCAAAGGTAGGGCAAAACCGTGATAAAAGAGCAGAGATTCAACTGTAACCGCTTGAGCTACAAAGAAACGTGAGCGTTCGTTCCAGTCAAGAGAGATTGTACTGAAAACATATAATTTCCAGTCGGCATAAAACAACGTTCGAGGTTCCAGGAAATATCATGAAACTGAAGCACAGAGACGCGTTGTGGATGATGAGACATATTCGTTAAGAAAACACTCCTATGCGGCTTGTGTGACTAGCAGACGACTACCTACCAAAACAGACTTTCGGCTACATGAATAATCTACATTTCCATCCAACCAGAATAGATGCTGTAAAGACGATGGGAATTTCGCAAAACTTGGCTGCAGTATGTGGAGAACCATATGCATTGGTTCATTATGACTTCGCCATTGTTAAGACAGCAATTGGAACTCAGATAGAGAAATTGTCCATGTTTGACAATGCTTTTTCGTCTGCTTTGAAGCGTTCCACCCATAAATGGTATTTTGGGGTTATTTGTTGGCCGATTCCAATGTCAGACACCGAAGTTTTTGTGCCTGGTCCATAATGCACAAACTCAATGCAGATATTTACATTAGCACCAAATTAAAAGAATGAATAATAGTATACATAAAACTAGGCTGGTTTCCTACAAGTTAGAAGCGGTCAAAAGTGTTCAATGCCGACAAGACATTATGATGTTCCAAAAATATCAAATCCGTATCTCTGGTCAGTATTCTTAAATTACTGATTTTCGTTGTAAAGTCGTTATCTAGAGCATGATGAATTTCAGCCACGCTTTGACTGTGATTGTTCATATCAACACCATGAGGAAGTTGAGTACAATTTCTTGCAAGCAGTACAGCCGATGTAAAGTATTCCATCTGGTACTCACCCTCGTCATTCAGATGTTCCACATTCATTGCTTGCTGCCAGAGCATGGGGTTCTACCTGAAAATTTCACCAAGTTACTCTCTGGAAAATGTGTCAAATTTTCCTCGCTGGAAAACGAAATAACTATGCAAGACATATAAAGAGGTACTAGCGTAATCACCTGAAGAATTAGAAAACTGATCTCGCAAGTGGCATGATTATCTCCGCCGGACTGCGCGTCAGACGAAGGAGCAAAACGTTTACCAAAACGCCAGTGGATCTGACTCGTGAACATACAAACAATGCAGGCGCTGTCTCTCAACCGGTACATCTACTTTTACGTGGACGGCGAATGCCATAAGCCAATAGTGATCTCTCAATTCTTAAAAAGCGCCGTCCTTGGTATCCTGATTGACAAGGCTGACCAATCGCCGTATTGTATGCGATAGAAGCGATCTGAACAATATTACAAATGGCAATGAAGATACACTCAATTCAGTCGACAAGGAGGCTCGTGACGAAAATCTCCCTACCTTTTAAATACAGGAAGAGCAACCTTGGAAGATTACAAGGCTGACCTCCTACGGTTTGTCAAGATTGGCTAGAAACATTGCGATGATTTCACTGAAGAACGTTTTGCAGATTCAGCAAGATTTAAGAAAGCCATTCCGCGTCGCAAAGCGGAGAAATTTCCAGTTGTTGCTATCAAGATCAAGGTGACAGTCAAGGACAAGAAGATCAAATCATTGCAAGGGACAAGAGATCAGTTTGGAATTAAACGCAACATAAAAAGGGTTGTGGAAAACGATGCCGGCGTACTGACTAGAAGTCATATGACCCCACAAACAAATATAATGACTGCATATTTCTGAACACATCACAGGAACCAAAAGTGATCCCTGTGATGTATCCCAGCGACGCTTTTTTGTAACTGTCCATGAGGACATTTTGAACGACTTCACCACATGGCCCTTAGCACCCTCTTGACCGGTATTATATCAAATATTCAGGGCGATGATGTACTAGCCCTATCAAGTCATCTGTTCGAAAGTGGTTAACTCTGTCGCCGTCATATAGAAGGCTCGTCTATCAGGCAGCTAACAAGCACATCTCAGTACCATTGTCATTATTGCGATTGTTGGCAGCCACATAATCTTTTGTTCTGGCAAACCAAACTTGGAGTCGTTTAAGGTAGCCATGGACGTGCTCTACCAGCAGAACTTTGCCCCACCTCACTATGCAAATCTGTTCTTATTGAGAAAGTGAAGCATACTAACCTGGCCGCATCGGTATGGACGTCCTGGTATTAGAATACCATTCCCGGTTTTAGAAAAGAAGGCGTTGGTATTAACAAATGGCAACTATGCCATGAAATGCTTCGGAGTGAAATATGTCACTGAGGAGGTGTGAAAGACACCGACTCTTGATACAGAAGCGGAAGAGGATGACCAAGTACAGTACAGCTCTCCATCTGATAAAATATTGCTGAACGCGACGTTAAACCTTAATTCTCTCTCTCTCATCTAATGAAAGTGATTTGAACTTGGACTAATCGAGGTGGCCTTTCGATACGTTTTCTTCTGGTTGATACTGTTTTTATAGAAGCCGTTTGCCAGTGGAGTACTGGAGTTAGTTATAGGGGTGAATGTTATTCAGTTCTCCGATGATTGTTATATTATGTGAACAACGGTTGGTCGTTGATAGTAGCATCAGACTGCTAAGCTAATTCCAGAAAGATATACATGACATGCTTGTTGTTAGGTCTGATGGGATCAAGGAATCCTCAAATATGGGTATTTTATTTCAATCTTTGACAAATTTGCTCATAATAAATGATTTTGAGTAATATCAAGCTCACTTTATCACTATGCAACCAACAGGCCATGGCACTGCGTTTATCTTGTTTGTGTTTGCATTTTACCTGCAACGTATGTACCACTAAAAGGCTTTATTTTAGTGGATTGCTAAAATTGCAGGTACTAGATACAGATCACGCTTTGGAACTTTTCTGCATAAAAATAAGAACTAATGTGTGGTATTAGGACAATTTGACCATTATTTCAATGTTATTGACGTGCTCGAATGTTGTGACCTGTTGAGACGTGTAGTTGCATTTCTAACAAATGTATGGATTAGACCTCACTTTTGAATAATTTCATACAGAATGCGACCCCAAAACAATACAAAATGCGCTTTCACTCAGAACGTGGCAGCCCTCCCCACCAAGACGAGCATGTTCGGATTCAGAATGACATTCTAATTTAGACAAGATCCTCAAACCGTTTGGCTCCCGAGGTACCATAACATTAAGGGTGGCCTACATCTTGAACTAATAATACATTAGCGGAATATATATATATATATATATATATATATATTCAACTATGATAATGTCATCTATTTTCCAGCTTTACGATGTCCGAGAGGAATGTTTCAGTGTGGTGGTATACAGTGTATTCGGAGTATCCTGCGATGTGACGGTTTCTTTCAGTGCAGGGACGGATCTGACGAGATTGGCTGTGGTGAGTTTTCATTTATTAGTTGCCGAACATCCATGGTGTAACCCATTTCATGACTGTCTGATTCTCCTGAACAATTGTTCACCTAATCGTTTACAGACATTCTCGGCATATCTCTCGGACTGATGTTGTGTATCAAATGGGCGGCAATGTAAATCTATCATCCATCAGGCATAATAATATCAAATATTTTACTTGTTAATTCTTGTTCTCGGATGTCGGGCATTGTCACACCGACTGAAATCCCTGTACCGATAGAAGCACGCGAGATGTACCCTCGTTAACTACTCATAGCAAAGATTACTCATAGCACAGATGTTATGACATTACTAAATGGGTAAGCTTTCGCGTCACTTTGACTGCGTCCAAGAATTGTTCACTGGAAAGACACAGCAAAGGGTCTACATATGAACACACGGCGAATACATTTCACCGGATGATGGTACGGCGCAACCGAGAGAATTACCGGCTTTATGTTGTGCGTATTCCCGCTAATTAACCCACTTGCTCTTAAATCTAGGGTAACTAAGTCCTTTCAGTCATCTTCAGGGAGTCCTTTCGAACTGCTAAATCATGATTTTAGCCCATGCAGTACTAGCTCAAATGTAAACGGAAATCGTAAGAAAGTGCCGTTTAACTGAGAGAGTCCAGAATAACAAGACAATAAAAGGCAATCATAATATACAACAGCATTAGGCTAATTTCCTGCACGAGAGCAGCAGTGAACAGTTTTCAATGATGCCGGCAAGACATCATGATGTTCCAAAAATATCAAATCCGTATCGCTGATTAGTATTCTTAGTCCATAATAATCGTTGTAAAGTCGTCATCTAGAGAATGATGTATCTCAGTCTCGCTTTGATTGTGTCTGTTCAAATGAGCATCATGGGGATCTTGACGTACATAGGTTCATACGGCCGCTAGCCCCGGGTTAAGCGGAATTAGACACAAGTTACGAAACGTAACGCCATAGATCTTGCACGCTACGCTCGTATTTTGCTATCAGCATGCGATATGTAACGCCAAATTTGAGACACTTTGAGTGGAGGCGCTTGGTTGTATAGCCCTGTTCTATAAGTTTCTGCAACAATGTTTTGTGACGTTGATTAAAATCGTTACATTTAACAGAGGATCTAGCAAACGCTACTTGGCGAGATATGTATACGAGATATGCAGGTCCTACTGAAATATTACTGTCCAGAAAGGGATAGTTTACGATGTCGAAATTGTAATCATCTCTTTTGTCATAAAGTCAACGAGAATGCCAACTTCATTTTTATAGAGATCTAGATCTAAATATGGCATGTCTGTAGGGTTATCTGTAGTTTTCTTCAAATCCAGTGAAGGTGGATATATATGCTTCACTGCGTCATTTATATAGCGTTTATCCACAGCGAGAAGATCGTCTATACTACGTTTGGTGAATGAGAAGGAACGGGCTTTGAATGTATCGATTTTTGAAAGCGCCTGTATATAGTCATATTTCATAAGAGAACAGATAAAGGTCGGTCAACAGGGGTGTACAATTAGTACCCATTGGAAAACCTATAAGCTGCTGATATATTGTGTTGTCAAATTTCACATAGATATTTTTAATGAAAAATTCAAGCAACTCTGTAAAAAAAAGAAACATCCCATGAATGATATCTCTTGTATGTAGTAGAGCTAAAGAATGCTTTATGGCTTCCGACATAAATATATCTACGAACAGTTTTCTTGAACACAGATAGTATTAATGAACTCAAGGCGGCCAATAAGGTCCTGATGAGGGATTGTAGTATAGAGAGTCGAGAAATCCCATGTGGATACATGTCTGTACGGTATGTGACCTTCACCATCAAGTTCTTCCGTAAGACATTTTGAGGTTTCAATATCCACATGCATTCAACGCCAGAGTTCTTAGAAATACTGGCGCAATACCTTTCCCAAAATGCTTTTACCTCTTGAAGGGCCCTCGTCAACAGGGTTGGAAGAAGCTTGGTGGTGCAGCTTCTAGAACCAGCTATGAATCTAGCTTTGTATGGTGATTTATGCATTTTGGGAGTCCAGTATACTTTTGGTATATCGTTATGTTTGGTTGGAAGACAAATATCTCTTTTCCTGAGAAACGTTTTGTGATTGTTAAATAAATTTTTCAGAAAGTAATTGCAGTTTGAGAGTAAATAAACGTATTTGATGACGATATGTTTACACTCAATTCTTCAACCAGCACCTGGTAATAGTAATATTTACATATGAATATTATATTATTTGGGGCTTTGTCTGCTGAGACTATGACGAATTTACTCAGTTGATTTGCTAGAACGTCTTGCGATTTGAGGTTTCCCAGTAATTGTTTTGCTTGGGGAAGGGTACTTCTTTCAATGTGGCGGATTGTTTCAACGACCTTGCTCTTGGTGAGGTCCAGCCAATCAGCGAGTACTGTAGGTTGAACTATTTTTTGGCTTAGACCAATCAATGACGTACTGTTCCAATGCAGACAAGACTATCTTCTGGTCGGCCTTCAGATTTATTCTTCTCGGCTCTATATTTAGGTCCTTTCACCAGGGGTAATTTTATGCCCTTATCACTCACCACATCAAGGTTACCAGTCACAATATATTTGCATGGTGTATAGATGAATTTCAAACTATAATTGACATGCTAATGCAGATCCTTAAACCGTCCATTGTTCCCTTTTTGCCGCAGTGGTACTCTCCCAGACAGAGACTCAAGTCTATAGTGATGGACAGATGCTACCACTTTGTGGTGATGTTAGAGAAAACGCGGAGGTGGCATCGGCCATTTGTCTCTACCTAGGCTTCAAAATTGTGAGGTAAATATTTATGCGTCTTTTTTGAATGTATGGAATGTATCTAAAATGCGTTATTTCAGTCCGGCAATTGGTGATGGTTGTATCTCACCATAATGCCATTGTAAAATCCCGCAGCCCTCATAGTAACAATAGCAATGAATATTCGTGAATTATATCATGCTGAATTGCTGGGTAAAACCATTCAAACTGCTCTGGAAAAACACTTTTCCACCTTCTCTGTGTTCAAGAGTACACAAAATCAATAAATTTAGGACTTGATTTAATCAAGTTGGGGGTTTTTAATCAATGTTGAGCTGCTCCCTTGTGTTTGGAGATTGGAAATGTGTTTCAACCACCCATTAGTAAAAAAAAATATTGCGTTTGTTTTGTAACGAATGAAAATTACTGGATTTTCTGAATAATTGAATGTAAAATTCATCTTATTTCTATAAATAACTTAAGGACGCAATATCAGCCATGAAAGCTGTGTCTATAGGGATCCCTGATTATTGATCATGATCACTAATGATGAACACGTGTATTGAACCTTCCTCGAAACGTCGTTGGACATTGAATGAACATTTACAGAAGCTCTATAATAGTTTGGATTTTCTTCCAACTTTCTCCTCCGGGTCAATGAAAACCCGGGATTACTTTTTGAAAATTTCATTTCACCAATCAAGTGCTTTAAAGCGATGAGATACCCCATGATGCACGTTTTTAATCTTCCATGGGAACTGCATTATGAAATTCGTATCCAAAATAAACGTTATTCCAGTTCTTTAGTCGAATTAGCTGAAGATAATGCTGGGTCGTTGGTCATAATATCAAACGTGGAGAAGCTGGTGTGAACATGGTTGATATAGGCCTATTTATTGTAGATATATGTTGAGATGGTCTGTTTACCACGTTCTCAACTTTTAACAAAATCTTATTTTGCAGTTCTGTCAATTTAATCGCGCGGTTGTCGATTCCGCTCGGTGTAAGTTTCATCCGCAATGGATCAGCACCTGGCTACTTGAAGAACCTCGCGAGCGTTAGAATGAGGTGAGTGATTTGTCTCGTTTTAATTTCACCCAGGTTTTTTGGTTGCCTTGGCATGAAGAAACCATATTATACTTAGGTAAACCTGTTGTCGTCTTCGTAACAAATACGTTAATTTGGGAAGGAACACTCACCCTTCGAAAAGCTCAGTTGCGCCAGTATGTATTTCAACATATGTTGGTGGGTTTTCTGTATTTAGAGCATTTTGATTCGGAATCAGCATATTCTGAGTAATGAGAGGGCAAGATTTCGGGGGCTCAATTTTGTGCTCGGCTTTGAGGTTAGCTTAAAATTGTTGCCTGCTGGGGAAGGGATGTTCTTTGTCTCTCGCCCTACAAACTGATATCATAACAGGATGAGAATTGACGAACAGTTACTGTAGCACATTGGCATTGGGGACCGATTGGCCTCACAGTGACGTGGTTATAAGGTCTTGACTTCTGCTCGAGGCATCAACTCCGACTATAAGCATCCAGCCGTCACCCACAGATTAATTTCTGCGTCAATAATCGACTGATTATTTGGGTTCGACTGTCGGTCTCATTTCCACCAAACATAAGATATACAATTAGGTATTAAGTTTCTGGGAAGAGAGAAGCGGTCAACAATTTTCATTATTATTCTTCGTGTTAATTCCCATTATTCTGATTGGTTGAGCCGGGGGTAATAATATACACGGTTTCATATTGTGGTGAAGTGAGGGGGATAATTTTATACACTATCACCCTCCCATTCCGAAATTTACCGATCGCGGTAAAATGTCACTCTGGCGATCCAAATGTTGCCGAATTATCTGGAAATCCGTGCAATATCACCTCGACAGTCACGGAAATTTGTCAACATCCGGTAGAGTGGCAGACGACACAGCAAACTTGTCGCTGTCGTTGGAAACATGGCATTTGTGGAGGTTTTCGAGGAACCCATCCAAAAACTGGTAAATAAGGACAGTAATTCTACCAAATGAACTATGAAACGAGCCGTGTCACTATTCCGGAGCGTTCTCTTGCAACGCTCGCTAAATCCAGAATTTGGGACGATGGACAAGACAGACATGGATTTCCAGCTTCCGCTGTTCTATGCCTCTTTACGGAAGAAAGTGGGGATAATACGAAGAAAACCATTATCGCTTCAGTTAAATACGGCCTCTCCAAATACCCGAAACAAGCGATGAACATAGAAATCAAGCAAGACGACGCCTTTTCGTCATCGAATGAAATCTATTCCGCTGTTGCTGTTCACTTGAAAAAGAAAGGGTATGCAAATGTTGAATACAAACCTCCAATTTCAAGAGATGGCAAAATTGTACCAACCCAATGGTCTAGCACTCAACGTGAACACATCTGTCGGCCTTCAGAATAAGGTGTGGCTTTACATAATGTGTTGTTTGTGTCGCAGAGGTAGGGAAAATTTACGTGAAATGAGCCGGGAAACGTTTGCTTTTGCAAAGGACGGCATGGGTCGACAGTATGTGTATCAAGTCCGGGATGAGTTCGACAAAAACCATGGTTGTAACGACAACCCGAATGATACCATAGGAGAGGGGCGTATATATGAGAGGGTGGGTGACCCTGCTTGTCCGGCGGCTTCATTTTTGAAATACACAAGTAAACTTCATCCTGACATCAAGGCTTTCTGACAGAATCCAGTAGACTCTTTCACCGAGGATGAACTGGTCTGGTACACGCTTTCTCCTCATGGCAAAAATACGCTCTCGGAGATGATGAGTCGGATTTCCAAGCTCGCAAAGTCATCGATGGTGTAAACAAATCATTCCATCAGAGCAACCAGTTTAACTGATTTGGCTGAGGTCGGAATGGAATCCAGACACATTATGAGGATTTCGGGGCACAACAGCGAGGCATCCATCCGATCGTATGCAAATAGACTGAGTGAGAGAAAGCAGCGAGAAATGTCAGACTCTCTGAGTAACACTCTGTCAGGCCATACAACTGATAACACTTCCAAACCCGACCCAGCTGCAGCAACTGCGTCGTCGGTGTCACAACTTCCAAATATGCTAACTACATCGAGCAGTATGGTGCCCAGTACTGGTGCAGTGTGTAATGCCACTACATTAGTAGTAACGTCATTGTGCCTAGTAGTGCAGCTAGTAACTACACCATCTCTAGACCAGCAACAGCAGCTGTGTCATCGGTGATACAACTTCCTGTTATACCTACTGTGAATGACTTTGCTGGCTTTGACTTCATACCCTATTCAGTGAAGATTTCGAACCACAAGAGAGATGTCTCTCCGACCAGTCAAATTGCTCAACAGTCCGTTTTGAACAGTATGGTACTTTCAAACACAGGTAATCATGGTAATCAAATGTCCCAAGTGTCCCACAACCGGTTCAGTGTAACCAAGCCACAAGTTTCATGGAATTATTTGCTAGATCGGAGATTTCAAATTGCCTTCCCCAGATTTCCAACAGTGTTGTCAATTTTAATTTCTATATGAAGTAAATTGATCAAGTTATTCCGAGAACCACAACTGATTAACCCTTCAGGCCGAGAACCGCTTCATTCCTGGGTGGTTGATATTGTATTGAGAGGATTTATTGGTTTTAACTTTCATTATTGAGCGAACAGATCGATTAGACTCTGTGATATGAACTGCTGACGTTATCCGGTGTTATCAAGTTCAGGGAGTGTGTTTTCCTCTCAACAGTATATTAATATTTTGTCTTCATATAAAATGTTACACATGAACAGGTCAACACGACTGTGATATGAACTATACCCTGCGATATTAGGGTCGGTGAGTGTATCTAATCTCGAACCATAAATAGTTGTGTTCATACATTTCACATTTGTCTTTGTTCATTCTGTCTTCACTTTTCTTTAAACGCCTTGACGCATGTGACGCATGGCAAAGGAATTACGATGCGGGGTGGGGGGGGGGGGGGTCTATGTCCGATCAGAATGTACTACAATATGAGATTTTTGAATGGCCTAATGATCACCACTGGACTACTGAAGTGACATTCAGAATACTAAAATACATAGTGCCTTTGAGCCAGGGTGATTATTCGTTTATTTTAATTGGTTGAGACACCATCACGTGATATTCCGCAATTCTCGCTGTCTTATGAAAAAAACAGCTCGTCAATGTGATGTCCCACGATCTCGAGCCGATAACACACGATCACGCGCAGTTATCGCCCGTGAACAGACTCTTTCGTAGCATTGTCGTATGTTGTGCTGTCATTCCGCTGTAATCACGATGGCGTGTACAGACAGAAAGCGTTTTACGTTAGGTTTTCGCTGCCTTGATTTTTCTCTTTACACTTTACGTCTATTTGTATTGTTTATGGTTTGTTTTTTTCGGTATAATAAAACAGATATTGCATGCTTTGAGGTGTGATATCACGATTTGTCAGCTCTCGAAGGTGATGTTCAACTCGTGATCCGCCCCCGTTGAACATCACTTCCTCGAGCTGACAAATCGTGATATCACACCTCACAGAATGCGATATCTGTATATTATCGCCCTGAGAGAAAACATTATCATCCTCGAACTGCGGTATCGGGGATAATGTTTTCTCTCGGGGCGATAATCCACCATTTCACCCTGCTGAAGGGCACTTTGTGTATAATGGTTGTCACAGAAGACAAGCTTTACAAGTATTCCTTTGTCCAAGTGAATTTCCACGTCGTGTTCTCGAGTCTTATTTATCTCGGTGTCGTTTTGATTCTGTCTGTTCAATATAGCACCATGTATATGTAAAATGCATCGCGTTTAATCGGCCCCATATATGTGTTTAACATAATTGGACACTTTATAAAACGTAGTACCATAGCACCGGGATAAAATTCCCTTTTATCTTAACAGATCCTGTTCGCCTGTGTTAGTGGAATGCAGCGGGGAAGGTACGTAGACCGTGTAGCGTATAACACTGCATATATGTGAATTACAAAGTTGTCAAAACTGCTATATTGGGCGACGAATATACGCTTTGCCTTAATCATACTTTAGTAATTCTACAATATATACAAGACAACTTCTCAAATCTGGGTACAAACAGTATTTAAAGAAATTGAAGATACCAAGGAAAAGTAGTAAAAAGGACAGTTGAACTAGCAACCTGAAAAGCAACGAAATATAATTGACTAGGCTTTAGTGACTAAATGATTTAGAAACCACATGACTAACTTTTGAGATGCGTGCATATAACTAAGAGAATTCGCTATTTGTCAATAGCCTTTCAACCAATGCTTCATCATTTCCGTGTTCAGTGGATCAATGCGGGAGACCAACGGTGCCAATACATAGCAATTACATCCAGTATGGCAGAGAGGCATTTCGGGGCCAGTGGCCATGGGTGGCTCATGTAAAGAGGAGCGGCAGAATTGTATGTGGAGGTACTCTGATCAACAGTAATTGGCTCATGACAGCGGCTCACTGCATCCGGTAAGAATCACATTGACTGCATGAAAAATGTATCCCCATAGACTTTAAACTGAAATTCGACCAACCTACAAGATAATTTGGAATAGGGAAATAATAACACCAAGCCTGACGACTATCGCTAGATTCAACGCATTTTTGTGTGATTGAAATACCTGAGCATCATTTTCTGACTGAACCAGTCAGTTCAAACAATAGTAGTCAGTTAGTTACTTAGAAACCAAACTTTTCGTAGGGAGGGAGTTGGGAGACACAGTGGCGCTGTTCGACACTGACAGTAGATTCCGTCTAAGACGTTCCATACAGTTACAATTGTTGACATATTGATCTACGATTTTATATGTGATTTTCCAGCGATTTCTCAGCAAGCAGCTTCAGAGTGACCCTCGGCTCTCACAGGAAATTACGCAATGACATTGGCCAACGAGAGTATCCAGTGAGTCGTGTTTTTGTTCACCAAAACTACGCACGGGTGGAGAGACATGCCATCAATGACATCGCCCTGTTCCTGCTTAACGATTCCGTGAATTTCAGCAACTATATCCAACCCGCATGTCTTCCCCAAGCAGAACTCAATGAACGACAGGTTTGCTACGTGACAGGCTGGGGAGACACACAATCCGGTACGTCCTGCGTGAAACGATGTTTGTTTGCTAAACACATAATTTCCCTCGTCGGTATACAAGGCACGATTCCATTCGATAATGTAACGAGCTGGATAGCCTTGGCAATCGCCGAGAACAAGACATTTGACTGTCACTTTTAATATGTTCTATTTTGCATTTTATCTCTTAATACAAGTAACACATCGAAAGGCATTTACTGGTTACGCTATGAAAAAAGATTAATGGTATTTAAACATATCTATTTACTTCACGCACATATTGCCGAGTACACTGATTGTTATTTCTATATCCATCTCCATCACTTGTTATTTTCTTGTATTTCTGTCGTGACTGAAATATAATGAATAGAATTATACTTGAATGAATTGGAAAGATATCTTGCAGGTATAATCTGAAATAGCTTCTGTGTTGCAGGACATTAGCTTATGCATGTTTGCTTGTTGCTAGTATCGTCTTGGGGAAAACGGAAATTATTCGTAGGTAAAGACTGTCTACGGAATTTCGGATCTGATCTTAAATTTAATTTTTGATTTTGGATAATACATTAACAAAAAAACTGGTGGATTACTCTCATCGTTTAGGTGACGACTCGGATATCTTGCAGCAGATCAAGGTGTTCACCTACAGCGGACGTCGTTGTAACCCCTTGTGGAGGGACAAGGACATCCTTGACAGCATGATATGTGCTACAAGATCAGGCGGCCGATATTCACCAACCTGCTATGTAAGACCTACTTTTTTACTTGCATACAACACAGTGTCAATGGTTCAGCAGGCGAGGGCATTTGCTTAAATGAGTAATAGCAGTTGTACTTGCTCAGTTTTAGGCGACAGGGTGCTACGTTGCGTAACTTGTGTCTAATTCCGTTAGACCGTTTATTGAGTCCGTTTGAGCATCACATGTTTGACATTACGGTGTTCACATGAACAGTCATAACCAAATCGTGACTGAGATACATCATACTGTAGAAAACGATTTGAAAATTAATTTGGATAGACAATAATTTTTAGTGCAATGGTTCAGTTTCAAACTGATACGCACGCATGTGGCAGCAGTTTTCAACGACGAAACTAATTTAAAGAACTCTACAAACTAATCGATAAATTAGTTTCAAATTTGGTCAATTCAAATGATCTGGAATTTTCATTGGCTTCTATTAAAATTGAGAAAACTGTCCAGTCAATAAGGGTTATATCAACCATAAGCTGATATAGTCAAAAACTGTTATACACATTTGGAAATGGCGCTGTGGTCGTTTGATTATTGACGCGAACATTATTTTATGGACGATGAATATTGAATGCCGGATGTGAGGCTTGCTAATACAACACCGGGTTGATTGTGCAATCGACAGTTTTAATATATAATGAGTTACAACAGTGATAAAGTCACGAGTGTCTCTTCTAAGATCAGTTACATGTAGTTACGAACATATCACATGCAGTAACCGGATAGTTCTCAGTTGATCGTGGATTTATAAATTTAATCGCGTGAGCCTTAGGCCCTTAATAATTTTCCCGTGGAGTCTCCAGTGGTTATGCGATACCCTAACATGCTTCACCTTACCGCCGTGCGCTGATTGGTCCAGACCGCTTGCTGTGATCTCTTTCATTCACGAGCCGAACTGGTGACGCCTCATTCTTCTAACGTAGGGCTGCAAAACTGGACGACGATTGCTTCATTCACTGCGCAGCCATCTCATGAACCGACAGCATGAACCGACAATTCTCCCATCAACAAGGGCTAAGTTTACAAAATATTGGTTTATGAATTGAGTTAATATTTATCCGTGTGAATGGAATTAATGACTTTCTTAGTGAATAGTATCGTGTAATAATTATTCTATGTTTAGTTTTAAAAGTAATAAAAAAAAATCGCTGTTGCGCCACACGTTTTTTGATTAACGGTCTGAAACTAAATGTCGAAGAACGTATTACACGACAATATTCACTAAAACTGTCATTAACTCCTAAGGGCAGACCCCGATAAACACCACAGTCACACAATTTAACTACGAAGAGCCTGATGTGCTGGTCGATCATTCCTTGTAGGGCGACAGCGGTGGTCCTCTGGTCTGCTTGAATTCCGCAGGGCGTTGGGATGTGCATGGCGTCGTCAGTTTTGGACCTCCGGGTTGTCGTCAGGACTCGAGCTCATCTGAAACTGATTGGGGTGTCTTCACAAGTGTGTTTCATTTCAGAGACTGGATACGTGAAACGGTTGGTAAGTATCAGAGTATGGAATATCTTGCCCAGTTAGTGGTAAGTATTTGTTATTGTTGTACATATCTGCCCTGTGACAAGTGGTCCTTTATTGAAGTTGCTGTTTCATATTAAACACAAATGGAAATATTTCTACGGAGGCGTTTAACGGGTCTTTTCCGATATCAATTCTGAACAACACTTTAATGTGTGACGGAATATGGCTTCTATCGTGCACCCCCGGTTAGTACGTTATTACTCCGGAATATTGAACATGAATGGATATTTATAGCACGTTATAACTGGCATAGATATGGCAAACATGAATCATAGTACTCTAATATTTTAGGTAAGTATCATATTTATGACAATTTTGACCAATTTTAAGTCCCAAATATGCTAGTTGTCACCAGTTTAAAATATCACTCCGTGTTGAATCATTGGCTGAAATCAAAATGTACCTGGAAAGTTAAGCTAGAAGCAGTTAAAATCTACCACGCCGGTAGACCTAGCAGAAAAAAGTATCCCCGAGTCATTTTTGTATGTCGATATCTGTTATTGTGGAGGGAGTTATCTCCCCTGTTTTGACATAATTGCAGTCTTATCTTAACCTGGTTTGACCTACTTACGAATTACAAGCGTCTGGTTCGTCATTCATAATTCAGCCGTCGTCCATAAGAGAATATCCGCGTCCATAATCAAGTTATCACTACCTGATTTGATGCCCCTATCACACGTTTTTACAAGAATGCCCTTATTATAATTATGCCTCTTTAACACTTATATACAAGAGTAATTGGCTCCTAGTAGACACACACATCATATTTATAGTCCATCATTTATAGTTCATTATGGCGGTATAGGGTCTATTCATTAACATGTATTTACAAATAATGATGCCCATAACAGATATATCTGTCTCGCCAGGTGCAGCAGTTGAGTGGTGTCCCTCGGGTTTTTAAATACCACCAGGTAGTGCGCATTTAAACTAATGTGCCGATGTCCTTAGTTTTCACTGACTAAACACTGCATAATGTAGATGATGACAGCCGTTGGCAAAGAGCTCTATTAAAGTCGGCCAGGCCGGGTAGACGTCGTCACAATGGTTGGTATAATCATGCGGCAACCATGTTGAACGAGTTTGTGGACGAAGTTTGTCTTTCCTGAGCCCGCCGTCCCCGAAGGTGAAGGGATATATTCACCCAGAGTCAATGGTTGGAGGTGTATCCGCTGACTTGGTAACACGCTCTCGTAAATTTGACACGAATGAACAGGAGTCGGTGGCGCACGGATCTGTGCTCCGAGCCTTCGTGCTGTTGACGGTGTGCGGTCAGTCGCAGGCGTTAAAGCACTGTTGTGTGGTGAGCTTGGGAAGTTAGTGTTCACCGTGCGTGATCGTATACGGTGTGTCTTCTAGAGTAGAGATCATTGCAAACGCCGGGCTTCATTAGATATGTATACTTGGTGTACTGGCCTCTGGAACGAGGTTTGACCGGCACTAGCGTGGAGTTGGTTTGCGAGTTTGGAGTGTCAGAGGCGCTTTATCTATACCACTGTCTTCATGGACGAGCGTGGAATGGACGCTGCGTGCGGTCATTCCTGGATTTATAGTCGTTTCAACTGGTTAGCAGAGACCCAAGAATTGAGCAAACTGGCCCAGCCTTGCGATTTCACAAGGTGGACCGTCTTGTCTCGATGTCGCTCGGTTTTCAGGATACTTTTGAGGGTGTAGTAGTCTTGTGCTGTTTTCAGCACAGGCTGTAATTCATGATCTGAAAACGTCTCTTGGAGATCTTCTAGAACATACAACCGCGGCTGTCAGGATATTCGGATTGAGGTACACACCTCTTTATGCCGTGACTGTATTTGCGTGGGATACACCGGATTTGGGCTTCGCTGCGTCCGGTAACGGTGAAGGGTGCTCTCAGAATACATCTCAGGAGGACATCAGTGGACCGCCGTGTATTCCTGACTGTAAAGTGCTTGTACATGCGTCCTTTCAACGTCCCGTTGAACCTTTCGACGACTGAAGCCTTGGTCGCGCTGGACGAAGAACGAATGAAGAATACTATAGGAGTGTTCAAAAACTGTTGGAAGGGTGTGTTAGGAAATTCCTTGCCTTCATCGATAAGAGAAAAAAAACAATTCCAGCTCGTCTTGAAGATCTGCTTGAACACTGTCACGAGATTTTCCTCCGTTTTCGTCCGGATGGGGAGATTCACGTAAACTTCGACTTTTGGCGAAGGCGCTCATATTAATCAAATGCGCTTGCTAATGGGCATCTGTACCTCCATCATTTACCCGGGTCCGTATAAAATGAAGACAGGCAGGTCGATGTCAAGAATTGGCGTTTTGTTTTAGAGCCAACCTCGGACTTGCGATTGACGAATACCGTGGGGGTAGCGGCTCGCCCGAGGGTAGACGATGTACTAGAGATTACCAGTGTCGGGGACAACAGAGCGTGTCCAACACCTTCTCCCAGCCCTTTGTGGTGAAGAATGACGTCTGGGCATGACGTCCATACTTATATATATATATCCCACTAGGTTGACAGGATATCCGGATAGTCGACGGTGGAACACGAGCGCCAAGTTCCGAGGAGGGCGTGGAGAAGAGCCCCGGATAATCCCTCTCGTCGTCCTCCGTTTTATTACTGGGATTGATGATTTCTTTCATTAGGTTCAGCCAGTGCGTTCTCCATAGTACGCGACCAGGCCAATTGGTCGAGTAATCGCTCGTCCTCTGTAAAAATCTTGGTCAAAATGGGCACCATTATCTATGGTGGAGTCCAGTCTCTGGTAGAGTCCACTATGTAGCGTAACCGTATTCGGTGTGATGTTAGGGTCTCAGATTACCCTGTCATTAACAATCTTTATCCTCACAGACGTGTAACCCAACCTCGATTGTAACGGTAAGAAGAGCTTATAGAAATTTGGCCCAACTATCAAAATGAAGCGTAACCTATTCGGTATGTAGTTAGTGTCCTAGCTTACCCGGTCTTCTATAATGGCGACCTTATGCTCATAGACGTGTAACCCCACCTCTGGTATAACGGCAAGAAGGGCTCGTAGAACTCTCGACACGGTTGATCTTGACCCGACTTCGTGTAAATACTGGACAAAAGTGAATATCGATCTTGAAATTCGGGCGTGTTTACGGTCCCACGGATTAGCTTTGTTTAAGCCCCATTTTTCGTTGGTTGGCGGAGAATGTGCTCGCTTACTAGGCCGAGCGCTATAATTTCATTGAAGTGGTTGGGACATAAATTTAGATGGTGATACTTGTTTGCTCCACGGGAGGTAACTCGAGCCTCAATCCGCCACAAATTTAGGTCAAATCAGAGGGAGATATCCCCGTAAGTAGGTCAAAACAGGAGAGAGATCTGATTCATAAACTTGCACTGCACTATATGAATATCGACATAAACAATGAGGCTCGGGCTACTCTTCTTCTACTGGAAACGCCTCGATGAGTCTAACATTATAAACAGATATAAGGAAATTCTATAAATTGTACAAAATGAACGGACATTAGTTGTGTATGTTCTATTCAGATAGCATCGACATGTGAAGATGTTATCCCGAGAGAGGGAAGAGGAGACTTTCGCACCCACGGATTACATTTTCACCCAGGCAATATTTCCTCCGTGAGCGGAGGGGTAATACCCATCTTGATCAGATAGTGTTAAGCAATGATGATCAGAAACAAATAGTGAATAAACAGTATGCGCGCATGCACTTAAGGAGAAAAGCAGGACAGGTTGCAAACTTCGGAATCATACTACTTGTGACCGTGAAATGCGAATACCAGGAAACAGTTGACGTGAATGTTAAAATGAGATAGCGCAGATCGAAGGTTGGGAAAAAGACAGTTTAGTTTATGTAAAAAAAACAGACAGGTTGATAAGTTGTTTTCTTTCATTCACACTCCAGACATTGCAAATCCTTTCCCGCTCTCTCTAAGCAGGTTACGGTTCCAGTTCCGACAGAAGTTGTCTAGATGACTTAACTTATATTTTCTTGACCTACGGCCAGAGTACTTTCCAGTTTCCGGGTCTCATTTATTTTCTCTCTACAAACATATGAAGCCGGTGGAGAAACAATCTGAACTTTACCCCGGAATATTGGCCATATCAATAGTTAGTTGTTACCCAAAATAGTTTGGTGGTTTAGGCTGGCTTAATGATTACCAGTTGTTTTCTCCAGGAAACGGACGATTTGTCACAAATTTTCTACCTGACACAAGGTCTGGAAAATACTCAGATCATGCTACTGGATCCTGAAATCTGAAAAATTTCTTTCGTAGTCAATATTTCATTTTGGCAATTCAAAGTGCAACTCATGAGACCAAAAGCTCTCTAAACGGCGCAGGTCCTTTGTTGTTCATAATACATGCTCCTCTGAATGTGTCTCCAGGCTTTTGCAACGTCATGCGAATAATTCTTTATGCAAACGATACAGCGATACCATGAGAAATTAGCAAGTATGGGTCCACATATCATAGTGGACAACATGGACTATATTTCGGAAGAAATAAGTTCCGCGGATTGAACGTGAACGGAGGCAACATAAATAGCATGAAGATTTGCCAACAAAAGTGTGTAAAATTTATCCTCTTCAGGGCAATTCCACGATATCGCGGACAAAACTTGCAAAAATAAATATCAGCTGTGGGCAAAATGATGCATTTAGCATTATGGCTAGGTCCCTCACGGTTGGCAATTTAGTGCTGATATACTCATTTACTGCTTGATGTAATAAATTAGGCAAAAAGCCAACAGCGCACATCTACAAGGTATAGTAAGGGAGATACGGTGTGGACAAGAAATTACTAACAAGATAAAGGGCCATAACTCTGTGAAAAATCATTGAAACACGGAAAGGAAATCTGACAGTGCATAGCTGTATGGTTCTAAGCATCTTCCATGCAAGTTTTGAAGATGTTCATCAAATAGTGAGATATGGTCCGGATAAGAAAAATTATAAACTGACGAGATAAATGGACTTCACTCGAATAAAACCATTGTCAACGTGCAAAAAAAAATCAATCATCTTAAGATTATGGATGGACCAATGGTCTCATTCATCCAGTTCAAGGCTGATGCTCCTGTAGCGCACCAAATCAATGCTAATCCTGTTGATTCTCCAATCAGGAGACTGGTATGTCCTTGAGTACGGCAGAGACCGTTTCCTTAATGTGGTTACCGCTCTTGGCTTGGAGATGAGAGTTTGATGATGAGACTGCGGAGAATCATTGGAAATGGCCATTTCTGCAGGAAGAGATATTCTACTACAGGGAGCAGATGATCCTGAAACTTGAATCAACCTGATGTAGCAAATAACAATGGCCACCAGCCAGTTCACAGAGAAGCTTGATAAGATTATACATGTAGCCTTCACGACGTTTATAATCATATATTTTTTATCATTTAGAAAGTGATCGTATAACAGTATTTTCGTTAAAAAATAATTTGTGCCATTCTAAGATAGTGTTATCCCAAAATAACGAAAATATCGTTTATAATCAGACAATACTTACATTTCTTGAATTTCAGACTGAATTGACCACTAATCATGTTGATGAATTTCAAATTTTATATAGTTATTTTATTACATTGTTCATGTTGTTTGAGACACTTTTTTGACATGAGAGAAACATGTTCCAGGAGACTTAATTGTTCCTTCTGTTATTTGGACAAACCGTAACATGAGTTACTGTGACATGATTTACAACATGTTTAGGTAGGTGAAAATAAAACAGTGTTGCATAAGTTGTTTAGAACAGTGACAATACACAGTACAGACAGTGTACTAAAAGAAAAGACTTCTAATTCTCAGATTAATTGATTAATATTCAGAGGTTTTTCGGAGAAACACTATACCCTCCAAGGGCATGTCCGTTTACTGTAACATGAGTTACCCAACTTTGCAGTAAGGTTAATTCAATATTATTGATAACACACTGTTTTGTCTGTGTGGAAAACAAAGCTACCAGCTAGCATTAGTATCTTGAAAAATAGGAAGGAGCTGGATGCAAATCATAGTATTAAAATCCCAGGGTAAACATGAAGGTTATGGCTAAAGTGTAACATGAGTTACCGTGGAATTGCCCTTCAGCAGAAATTCAGCTTACTTGAAATTTGACGCTAATATTGACATTTTTGCAGTGTGTTACTTCACCTGTGTAACAATCACACAGTTAATCATGTTCGCCCAGATGACTTGATAGGACTGTATCATGGCTCTTACTATTTATATCTAATACGGCTCAAGCGATGGTCATGTCATTTAAGACGTGCACATGAACAGTTTGTAATATGAAGTCTTTACATTTGCCGGAGGGGTCGTATGACCTTGTTAGTACGATGACTTATTTTTCACCAGCCTTGTTATGGTGCGTTTATTTGGGGCAAAATTTGAATTGCGTAAGCGGATTAAATGAGAGTATCAGTAGAGGGATACTGCAGTTGAGCAGTTATCTGGAATTTCCTTTTGTCAATTCGCTAAACATGAAGTAATATACTGTCAAATGAGATACAATAATTAAGCAAATCTTTCTTGGAAATCACTGAGAAAATATTCAGATTTCCAACGTTTTCCATGTATCCCAATATCTTTGTCACGTGATAAATGTACTGAAACATGTTTGAAAAGGTTCGGTAAAGAAATATGAACGATCACCTTGATCTAGTGAACTGATAGACCAGCACTACTGCATAAACAACTGTATTCTCCACTTCGAAGTTTGCATTGTGTTTAATGGGGGATTTTCGATCATAAGATGCCCATAAATAAATCCCTGTGGAGTCACTCTCTGAAGATGGAGACACTTGTCATTTATTCTGATGATGTATCATTATATTGACGGCCTTCATACAGTGCCTTCTATAAACTGGCATTTGAACAGCCAGAAAAACGAGTTCAGGTTCTTATGTGTGGATGTTTGCACTCCTTCATATAATTCCAGGGGTCAGTCCGACTTGTGATTTTGAGTTCCCAAATATATGTGGCTATTCGGCTATCCGGATACCCGGCATCAGCTCTGCATGGAAAAGAGTGACAATCGTCAGCGCTGAACAACTCCTACTTGGCTTGAGACCTTTGGACCATACAACTAATGGATTTGGTGGTGAGTGGCATAAAGGTCGATTGTAGCAAAGGTTGCATGAGTAGGGTGATGACAACACAGGTTATTATGTATATAATGACTTAATGCATCACATGTATTTATTCGATTTCTACAATTATTACCCAAATTAACCGGTTGTACTTGAGGTATCCTTTTATCAATCATTCCCTTTGTAAGTTCTTTGATCTATGCATTCGATCACAGATCCACAATTAGGGATCACGTCCAATTAATCGAGGCAATTTCTCGATGCCTTCGAGATGGATCGAGAAATTTCTCGGCTGAAACCGGGAGGGCAGAACCGGGACCCCTGGCTACATCTCCCGGTTTGCTTTCGGTTCTATCTCGATCGAAACGTCCCGGTTTTCGTCGAGATGGATACGAATTTGATCGGTAATCTCGAAAGGGGTCCCGGTTTCCATATGTCCGTGTCTTTGCTATGTATTTGGCCGTTTCTTACCTTTTGAGACAATCAGAATGTTATGCGGGTACAATATTTTGGGAGCGCTCGTCGTATACGCATATCTCGGCCCGAAATAAAATCCTGACAGCGGGATTTTCAAAGATGTTTCCCATGCTATTGAACGTTTAATCGATATAATCGTTTGATCAATATGTCCTGATGTTCACTGGATCAAAGTGAAAGAAAACGTGTCATTTGTCCATATAAATTGATCAATATATAATTAAACGACCTGCTCTCACATCGATAATTGATAGTAATATCTGACAAGTATCGGACGCGGAATAAATGAGACGTCAACTACGTGTAGATATCATCTGAATAATAATGATATGGAAGCATACGTTAATTGTTGTTCTATAAAGTTATTTTGAGCCAAACTTTTAAAGTTAAGTTAATTTTCTTTGATAGACATTTAGAAGTTGGCGTATATGGCACCAGTTGTTATCTATAGGTCTTCTTTATTGCTGTGGAGCTAACACAAGGTTATTCTATTTTTCATTACCGATTCCATTTTCTGACATTTGCTCTGTTGTGCTATAGTTCAAATAAGTAGATTATATCAACAGTTTATTTCTGATATAAGCTTGTCTGCAGGGTAGCGGAAATTCTGAAAATCGGAACTAGAGCTGTCGATAATGTGCACAACAGTCGATCTGATAAGAAAACCGTCGATTTGAAACACCAGCGAAGAGAGAGGCGTTAATTTCTTTGAATGAAACAAAAACAAATAAATTTGGCTTGAACATATACTCACACTCAATTAGTTTTTGCTGATTTCATGTGTCTAGCAAATTAACCAGATAATTAAAGTAATTACCGGTCAATTCAGAGTGTAATCAGGCTTTAAAGCAACGGCCACACCCTTTTAATGTTGCGTTTTCCATACGTTTTACTATCGACGATACCGCATTTGTTCTGTGTGAAATGCTGATAGGGAATGCACTTCGATCGAGCGTTTATGCTTATATTTTTCGATTTCCAGTAAATTAACCGCCGTTCCCGTGGTCTTCGAAGCCCCTACATTTCTGAATACCGGAGAAATCTCTGGCAAAACGCTGTACCATTATTTTCAAGTCAAGATTCTAACAAATAATTAATGTCAATGAAGATCTCCGATTCTGATATAATCTTGCAAAATGTATTTCAATGCGCCGTTCCTGGGCGTATCTCATACAGTGATTCAAATTCTAAAAAAGGTTCGAAATGTGTTAGACTGAACACTAATGAGCCAGCTCATGCAATTTCAATTGCTGATGTTTCTTTCTTTCCAACATAGCATGCAGAGAACTTGCGCTGTCAGAGCAAGTGTACGACTACAAATCTCTAGACGGAAAAACAAAATAACATTCAATGAATCATGTTCAATCTGATATATTATCCGTGTTTTAGTGCATATGTTCTCGCCGAGATTAACCTCACTGCCACAGAGAATTTTATATTTAGAGAGCACACCTTCCGGATGGTTTAAACCTTCATTGGAGGCATCTCGAATCCACTCTCGAAGCAAGTCGAGTTAATTCGAGGGGGATCGAGATGGACTTGTACTTCGAGAGAAAACCGGGAGCAAACCGGGACAACAATCGATAGAGATGAACCGGGACCCTTCGAGACGAGATATTTATCGGTTTTAAACGTTAATCGAGAAACCGTCTCGATCGATTGGACGTGACCCCTTACCGTGCTACCAAAAAGCTATTTTCATAGTTTCAAATGTAGTCGTTGCATGGTAATATTTTGTTTTACGAATCACACTATCTTGAGCTTTTCCAGCGTTAGCGTGGTCCTTCGCGATAGACTCAGTGCATGTTGCAATTGTGTCGCGGTGCTGCTCTTGCGAATATATCTAATTGACCATACTATGAATCGTTGGATTATGTAACATTGAGCGTAGCCTGGTACATGTAACAGAGGCGTGGACAATCCGTTTTTAGACAACATATTATTTCTTTGTAGGATCGTATATGCATCTGTACAAGCATGGTGGTTCGCCCGCTGTCCTCGTCTCACCCGTGCTGGAGACAAAGGGCCACCCGATGTGTCTGCAATTTTATTTCTATCTCCACACAAAGATGCGAGGCCTGTCCGGTTCATTGCAGGTCAAAAGTCGGGATCGTTTCGGCAATGAGTGGCTTCACTGGTCTGTTTATTTCAGTTTCGGTAAACGATGGAACTTCATGTCGGTAACGCTGCCGTCGGATTCCGTAAATTTTCTTATTATTGGAACGGGTACCACCTCTGTCGATGATGTCATCCTTGCCAGTGGCGGTTGCCAGCCTGTAGGTAAGTCAAATTTAACCCATTTGTTACGCTTTCAATGATTACAGGCCAGAGCGTCGACGGAGGATTAAAATTGAACTGACGGTGGGTTTAATAATCCATACTATGGCATCTTGAACCGAAATGATGTCCATGTAATTACACACCAGACGTGATGATATTCCTAGAGAATGTGTTTACGAAATGCAAATATGGTGCAATATGAAGCGCCTGTAGAGGGTTGACGGCGAGCATTTACAGTGCATAAATTGAGTGTGTACGACAAACTTTCAATCATGGATAAAGTGGGGTGGCTACTTTGTCGCACTTAATCGTTTTCAAATTCCAATGTAAAGCCAGTTCAGATCTAACCTTTTCATGTAGTTTGGTGTTTCTCTAATCATTCTGCTAAACGATATGTTCTGAAAAACACCAATTACCGTACTACCATTTTCAGGATGTTTAGATGATGGCGAGAACAAGTGTGAAAGTTTGGGATTCTGCTTGGAAAGTGATCTCCTCTGTGACGGATTATCTCAGTGCCCCAACGATACCAATTCGAATGATGAAGACCCCTTAATTTGTGGTATGTGCTGTTCGTTTAATCCGAAACCTGGAAAAAGTACTTTCTCGAAATGTACAGACTGAAATTTATTTTCGAAAAAAAAATAACATTGCTGGTCAGTTGCATAAAAAGTGTATTGATAAAAACGTGCTCTCTGGACTGGACTCTATGGGACATATTTTCCCTTGTAACGAAAATATGGCACTTCAAACCAAAAGCAGTATTGGCTCTTTCAAATCATCTGTTTTCTGCATTGTGTTAAAACATAACGATAGTTTGAGGAGGCACGTATTTGTTACACGTAAATACCGCCTCAACAAATGTATCAAAAACACCAAAATACGCCAGAGAGTGTTTTTGAATAGTCATATATCCATCTCTGATGTAATGATAATCATCATTTGTTTTCAATTATGAACGGCAACCTATACTGTGGTGAAGTTGTTAGTTCTTATAAAGTATGCTGCCCGTTTAACCTAGAAATAAGGACGGAGAAACCCAGCATCTTTGTTACCATATCTGGGGTATAACATTATCCGGGTCGATTGTCAAGGGCAAAAAACGCCTTATTTTTAGGAGTAAAATGCACCCCCCGTACACACGGCCACATCCTATGTCATTTGAAAGTATATTTAATGTACTTTTTTGTTAGACCGGATGTGGTCTTGAAATATATTGCCGTAAGGTAAAAGATCCATTCAAACGAACCAATGTCAAGTCTTATCGTCACGAAAAAAGAAAGGGGGTGGGTTAGCTTAAGTGTTAATAACTTTATTCATTTTACACAAATGCACAGTAATTTTCTCTCCATTAAACAGGGAATCGATTGATAACAGTTTTGTTAATAACTGTTAATCTATCTTGAGTCATGACGTCACTCGGGGGTCCTCTCCAAATTCCCAATGAAATATTTTCTAAATACACAACTTTCTTTGCTAAGTTATTCAATGTAATGAAATTCACATAATTGTGTCATAATTATTGTCACAGGTACTGTGTATCATTGCATGAAAAAGTAAGGCTATATAAGGTTTCTCACTACCATAGAGAATAGAATATGTGAACAGGAAGTCTCTGTCAAAATGATACATTTTCAATGTCTACTAAGCGTTTATCTAAGATTGTCAAACATCTGACTTCAGTAATTCTTGATAAAAACGTTTTATGACTTTATATGTATATTTCAATGATTCATTTTAAAGCTATATCAAAGGTTATCTTGATTATCGTTGTGGGTTGGGGGGGTCTTCTCATAATTACTTTCAAAATTTACATGTTTTTCCACAGTATGTTCTTGGTAATCTACCACAGTTAATAAGATTTGTGGATACAGTGTTCTATAAATTACTCTGTACAGGTCAGTGATTTTCCATCTCTTGAAAATTTCGAAACTATTTAAGGGGTCATCTAAAATTAACATTAAAATTGTCACATCAACAGTATGTTCTTGGAAACCTACTTGTAGGGTTTAATATCACACAGGAAAATGCCCACAAACATAGCAACTCTCCAGATATGTTCTGAATCTACAACAGCTTGAGTTTTGGACATCACTATATGTATTCATGTACCTCAAAGCAGTTGTCTCTGATACTTTGGGGAGTATATCTTCTGCATATCCCAAGCATACTCTCAACAAGAGTCAAGCCTAATCATCAATACAATTAATATTAATGATATATAATCTCCGATATTAGGATATCGCTTGTTCGCACATATGTACTATTATTACGGTTTGTTGATGGTGTCACGGCAGAATTATCGCTTCTAGCGATGTTTCTCCTGTAGCGCTGTTTAATAGCGCTATTTCTTCTAATGTCGTTTGTAGTTTCGAAGATCCATAAAGTCCAAGTTCTGTACAGAATTAGTACTATTTTTCATCGAATGCGTCAGAACAGAATTCTCGCTTCTGGAGTTCTGTTGGTATTGAAATATATCAATCTCAATTCGAGATTTATTTGCTTTGACCCATTTCATATGTATGCTGTTTCGTTCAATGTCTTCAAAGAACTCGTAAAAAGGGCTATATCATCAAGCGCCTCCACTCGAATTTTCTCAAATTTGACGATACATATCGCATGCTGATAGCAAAATTCGAGCGTAGCGTGCAAGATCTATGGCGGTACGTTTCGTAACTTGTGTCTAATTCCGCTTAACCCGGGGATAGGGGCCGTATGAACCTATGTACTTCAATATCCTCATAGTTTTCATATAAACAGGCACAATCAAAGCGTGACTGAGATAAATCATACACTAGATAACGACTTTACAACGTTTATCATATGGATTAAGAATACTGATCATCGATACGGATTTGATATTTTTAGAACATCGTGATGTCTTGCTGGCATTATTAACATGTGGCTGTCGCCATCGGGACCCCTCGGGCCGGGCCCAGAGCAATTGTGGAAATAATGTTTCTGACGCCAACAACTCACATATTTGGGGTGGGCATAATTGTACCTGTATGATATAGATCGTAGACAGACAAAACAATATAGCAATAGAGCAGTGATTACCTATAGTAGATGTAGTCGAACGATTACTGTCTATTCACAGCAATCCACACAGGTTTGTGTGAACTCCTGAAAAACACATCCCATGGCACCGGCTTTCAATAGGCTTCTGGTACTGGCTGTATTAAACAACTGTATGAAGTTTCATTGTTGTGAGTGAAGGACTTTTTGAGATAATGTGTTTACAAGGATAAAAACAGACAGACATGTATAAAGGGGCATAACTCCTGAAAAACACATCCAATGGCACCGACTTTCAATAGGCTTCTGGTACTGGTTGTATTAAACAACTGTATGAAGTTTCATTGTTGTGAGTGAAGGACTTTTTGAGATAATGTGTTTACAAGGATAAAAACAGACAGACATGTATAAAGGGGCATAACTCCTGAAAAACACATCCAATGGCACCGACTTTCAATAGGCTTCTGGTACTGGTTGTATTAAACAACTGTATGAAGTTTCATTGTTGTGAGTGAAGGACTTTTTGAGATAATGTGTTTACAAGGATATGGACCAACAGACATGTATAAAGGGGCAGAACTCCTGAAAAACACATCCGATTATACCGACTTTCAATAGGCTTCTGGTACTGGCTGTATTAAACAACTGTATGAAGTTTCATTGTTGTGAGTGAAGGACTTTTTGAGATAATGTGTTTACAACGATAACATGTGGCTGTCGCCATCGGGACCCCTCGGGCCGGGCCCAGAGCAATTGTGGAAATAATGTTTCTGACGCCAACAACTCACATATTTGGGGTGGGCATAATTTTACCTGTATGATATAGATCGTAGACAGACAAAACAATATAGCAATAGAGCAGTGATTACCTATAGTAGATGTAGTCGAACGATTACTGTCTATTCACAGCAATCCACACAGGTTTGTGTGAACTCCTGAAAAACACATCCCATGGCACCGACTTTCAATAGGCTTCTGGTACTGGCTGTATTAAACAACTGTATGAAGTTTCATTGTTGTGAGTGAAGGACTTTTTGAGATAATGTGTTTACAAGGATATGGACCAACAGACATGTATAAAGGGGCAGAACTCCTGAAAAACACATCCGATTACACCGACTTTCAATAGGCTTCTGGTACTGGCTGTATTAAACAACTGTATGAAGTTTCATTGTTGTGAGTGAAGGACTTTTTGAGATAATGTGTTTACAAGGATAAAAACAGACAGACATGTATAAAGGGGCATAACTCCTGAAAAACACATCCAATGGCACCGACTTTCAATAGGCTTCTGGTACTGGTTGTATTAAACAACTGTATGAAGTTTCATTGTTGTGAGTGAAGGACTTTTTGAGATAATGTGTTTACAAGGATATGGACCAACAGACATGTATAAAGGGGCATAACTCCTGAAAAACACATCCGATTACACCGACTTTGAATAGGCTTCTGGTACTAGCTGCATTAAACAACTGTATGAAGTTTCATTGTTGTGAGTGAAGGACTTTTTGAGATAATGTGTTTACAAGGATAAAAACAGCCAGACATGTATAAAGGGGCATAACTCCTGAAAAACACATCCAATGGCACCGACTTTCAATAGGCTTCTGGTACTGGCTGTATTAAACAACTGTATGAAGTTTCATTGTTGTAAGTGAAGGACTTTTTGAGATAATGTGTTTACAAGGATATGATGGACAGACGGACGGACGGACAGACGGACGGACAGACGGACGGACAGACGGACAGACGACGGAGGCAACGACAATACCGCTCGGGCAGAATCTGCCCGAGGGGTAAAAACTGTTGACCGCTTCTGTCTTACAGGAAATCAGCCTCGTTTTACGTATATTATGATTTATCCTTTTCATTTATCGCCAATGTTATTATATGAATTAGGCGATTGGATTATGGACGCGGAAATTCTTTAATGGCCGACGGCTGAATATTGAATGACGGACTAGACGCTTGTATTCCACAGTCTCCAAGGTCGATAAGGTGCATGTTTTGTACAGCATTATTACTGCATTTTTTTATCAAAGGTGTCAGGAGAGAATTCTCGATCCTGAAGTTCTGTATGTATAGACAAATACCAAATTAAATTCGAGATTCATCTGCTTTGACACATTTCATGTGTACTTAGGGCTCTCTTCCGTAGTTACCAAGGTCCGTAAGGTCCGAATTCTGTTCATTATTATTACTGCTGTATCATATGTGTGAGAACAGAATTCTCGCTTCTGGAGTTCTGTAGGTATTAAAAAATACTCAATTCGATATTTTCTGTTTTGACACATTAACATAGCCACGTTACTGGCGTGTTTCAATCCTGAATACGGATTCTACCTAAAAGTGGCCATATGCTCACATGATCTTGTTCGTATGTCTTTCGTATAACGATTCTGGTATGATGCGAGACATACATCAGAATAATACCGCTGAGATCCATAGTAATATTAAAGTAGTAAGAATGCCCTTCATCAGCCGTGCCTATACGAATTCCTAGCTCCAGTTAACGACGGACCTCGAGTACAGAAGAGAGACAACAATAATGGCGACTTGGCTCCACTATAAGAAATATCGCTATTTAAGAATACACATGAAATGTGTAAATCCGATAAAATCGAATGGAGACTAGCATTTTTCAATACCTACAAAAGATCATGAGCGAAATGTTTGTCCCAACACCTCTGATAATAAAACAGTAATAATGCTGTACAGAACTTGGGCCTTATGTACCTTGAAAACCACAGAAGACATTAGAGGAAATAGCACTGGTAAACAGCATACACGTGAAATGTGTCAAAGCAGATAAATCTCTGAGATTGTTATGTTTCAATAGCTACTGCATAAATATCTCTAGGAGCGATAATTCTGCGCTGACACTATGTGCGAAACAGCGTAAGCGAAATAATAATATTGGAGATTATATGTCATAAATATTAATAGAACAGCCCCGAGATGGAAGTCTGTAGCGACAAATGACGAGACACGACGTCATGATTCATGTGTCGTCACGCCGATGTTAGGCAGGAAACCATTTCTTAACATTTGAATGCTGTATTATTTTATGCACGGATATTTACATGCGATGATTTTTGTTTGCAAATGCTTCTCCAACTCCGAGCCAGTAGCATCTTCAAACTTGTTTGGATATTTTGTATTGTGAAAGCGACAATGCTAATAATTTTCCGGGTTTTGCAGTAGAGCCAATATTAAAGTATTACCCTGTGCCTAACCTTGACCTGACGTCATCACGTTGGCAATGGCGTCCTTTTGCGCCTATCATGGCCACCATGATGTGGGTATGCCTTCTCGAAGGGATCTCTCCTGGAAATGGAGTTCACCAAGGACGAATTCTGTCTCTTCTGTTCTTTAATGTCTACATACATGAACTCGACATCAAAATATCTCGGTCCAATTTAGGATGTAATGTAGACGGAGTCTTCTTTAACCACCTATTATACGCTGACGACTTATGCCTTATTAGTCCCTCTGCCAAGGGCCTTTAGAATCCACTTGATATATGTGATATTTTTGCGACTGACAATAATATTGTCTTCATCACTAAGGAATGCTTGTGCATGTGTTTTCGTCCAATAAAGTTCAATGACCTGAGAGCACACTCTGTTAAACTGTATGGCTCACAGCTGAAAATTACGTTGACAACGCCAAATATCTTGATCATTTTATCTCCAGCGATCTCACTGACAGTTATGATATGTCTGTGCAAACTAGAACATTATGCTGTCGTGTCAACATTTTATTCGAAAGTTCTATATGTGTTCTCAAGATGCGAAGAAGCAACTTTTCTCGTCGTAGTGTACCAGTATCTATTGCAGCCAACTGTGGTATTTGTACACGTCATGTAACTGGAACAAACTGGTTATAATGCACTCCCCACACAATTGTAGTGCTACTTACATGTTTGGGATTAACTCTGTACCCAGATTTAATGAGGTTATTCGACGCCAGATTAATTCTTTACGGAACAGACTTATGTCGACAGACGACTTCTTACTTACAAATTTGCGGCTTGTCATTGGTCTCGCCAAATCTATGTAACGCGCTGGTAATTTGTCTTTTGGCTGCAATCTTATGATTTATTTGTTCATTCTATAGACCATCTGAGTCTGAAATAAATAAGTATTATTATTCTATTGAAGAGTTCTATCTCGGGGCTGTCCTATTGTATTTTTACCTCCGTCGATCAGACGGAGGTCTAGTAGCGCAACATGATGTCTCCCGCCAAATAATTGTCATATGGGGAACCCACGACTCGTGTGATTTCCAATAGGGATTGCTATGGTTCCCGACGAAATTTTGAAAATTTTCTGGACACAATTGAATGCTTACGTCACAAAAGGTGTGTATCCTTTGCAGTGCTTCCACCGGGTCTCTTAATTCGAGGGTACTAAATTCGCGCGTGTACTTATAGCTTCGCGCTGGTACAGATGGCCGGTATGCGACGAAGACAAACCTGCGCTTTCATAAAAAGTAAATTTTCACGAAAGAAAAACTCGCATTCCGGATAGTATAATTGGAAACTTCGACGAGAATCTCTGAATCGGCAAAAAAGAAAAAGGACGAGTGTCATTCACCAGGATGCGAGTCGGAAGTGAGAAGTCAAATTCAAAGTCAGAGGTCAAAAACGTAAAACTCCGAAGAACTCTCCCGGCTTTTTCTTTTCTTTTTTTTGAGTTGGGGGGGGGGGAGATAGCGACTGGAAAAATATATCTCCCCATGCTTCAATCGTTATCTGTGAATCCGATCAACAACCTAGCCAGACAATCTGTCAAAAATTATCCGTCGTCTGGGTAAGGTTGAAGGGTAATCGCAAGCTGGGACTGTGATACAGGCAAAAACTGTTGCTGTTGTAGTCTAGAAAAATAACTGGCATGCACTCTATGGAGAAGGGCCTCGTGAGGCACAAAGTGCAATTTTGTTGTTGTTGTTTATCTGCAAATCCGCTCATCTCGATGGGTATCTTTCACTGGTTCTCACAGTTGCCTGGCCTGTGTTATATTCGGTGGTCGAAGTCTACGTATAGTTTTTTTCAATAAATTATGGAAATTAATACAAACATATATACAGATATTTTTTTAAATAGATTTTTTTATAAGTGTATTTCTCTTTCATCTTAGGCTCAAGTAAAGTCATTCTCTAAAATGTGAAGCCGAGTTAATACAGTTTTTAATTATCTACCAAACCCTGTCCTCTATGACATAGAATAAAAGAGAAGTTGGGAATAGAACCGCTCAACACAGTCATTTCTAAACATCAAGTTGTACATAAGTATTTTTACTTACTCTGTACAAGCTGAGGGCATTTTTGTGGCTTTTGAAAATTTTGAGATTTTTGCGTGTCTGTCCATATTTAACTAAGCGACGTCCAAGCGAGCTAATGTACGCGCGTTATATTCATATCAAATATGGTGCGGCTTGTGTTCAATGAGGCTTGGAATGTTTATACAATTAATTTTCTTCTCACTGTTACACAATGAAATTAAGTTTCAAATCATTTGATTCATCTCTTCGATGTAGATTGTTATGTTTCATTCGAGGAAATAATTTTAAAAGATACATATGACATTTTCTAACTTGATGGCTGGAGTTGTATCACAAAGAGCAAACGGCGTAAACATGCTTTCCCATCTCACCCACGCTCATATGGGTATCGATCGTTCCTATTCGAGGACACACTAACTGATGACCTAGTTCAGAGCCAGTGATTTGCTCGCCCTCCACCCCATTGGATATCAGTTGATTCCTAAGGAAATAAACATTACACATGTAATGACCACCTGCCGAGTGATACATGTGTGAATCGGTCAGACATTTCCAAGGATGCCAAATCCTAACTTAAAACAACCATGCCGGATTTCATTGTTTCACTGAGAATAATTGGATCTAACTTTTACAAAGCCTGCAACTCCCAATAGCTCCTGGATCTAGAACACATAAATGAAGGGACCTAGTTTATCGGTGCTATGGCAAAAATGTCATGTAGAATGGGATTGTGTGGATAATATCCTTGGAAGTTGAAGTCCTGCTGCATGATTCACAAACATCATCAAAAGTGAAAATTATCTCCCTTGACCAGGTAAGGACTTGAATGTGTGTCTAAAATGACTTCATTTCAAATTTTAATTCCAATTCTGCTACATGTACATGTATAAAATACATACAGAATGAACTGCATACATAATAACACAAAGAACAGGTATATGTATTTCATTACATTCTTATTCAAAGATCAATACCTGGGTAATATTACAACAATACCATGGCATTATATATTGTTATGATTGACTTAACTTTAGCTGCTGAAGATATTTCTAATTTGAGATCAATGAACAATCATACTAGATTTCATAACTTCATTTATTTTCACAATAAGCAACATAATCGAGATTAGCAAGTGAAGTTTTAAAACATAATATAATAAACAGCATGGGTCTTCTTCAGTTTATTGTAGACAAAAATACCCATGAATATATGTTACCATGATTCAGTCATGATATTACCTGTAATATATTGATGTCGACAAGGTATAAACATAATTATTTGATAGTATTACTAATTGTATGTTGTTTATGATTAACATGAACTTTTTATTTGCTGCGTGGAATTCAGTCATTTGTTCCATAGGGGCAAATTTTTCTCATCAGTCATCACCATTCAATGTGAATGTGATACATGTACAAGTCCATGGTCATTGATACAGTAAGGTGAAGGCGAAGGTGACCTGTAACACCAGTATACAAAATTATACCGAGCGCATTGAATCCTCATCATATGATGTTGAGACAGATCAGAACAAAGTGTCGGTAAAATCAGGTGTGTTTTGAAGAGCATTCTCTCATCAGTGATGATGCTATACTGTACACATACAAAATATGAAGTGTTGATGTGTTGGGCCTATAGCACAAAATCACAAGCAAGTTGGTACAACAACTAGGCACACAGTGTCTCATTTCTGCCGCTAACGTGTCGATTTGGGTGAGGGGATCCTCTCAGGGGGAGGTGTGGGTGGGATGGGGCCTAATGTCTCAAGCACTTTTCCAGGTTTTCCATCAATATACTCTATTCCATACCCCAATATTTCAAGCACGTCAAATCAAACAAAAATTATTTGCTGGGAATGTGACTTTCACATCCCTGTCTGGACATGCTAGTGAGGAACCCTCAATCCCAGATTAATTACCATTGATGAGGCTAACGTCCAACAAATGCAAAATTGAGCTTGGCATCCGGCCGTATGTTATTCAGTGATGTATTACGCTACGGACCCTGTTGCCTCGACGGAGGTCTTTGCGCTCATCCAGCGCTTGTTAATTTATAGTCTTGGCCCCTGATGAAAGATATTCCAAGAATATACAGAATTTATGCTCTCAAAAATATCTGAAAAAACTGCTGTGAGGTACATGAATACTTGTAGCGATATTATAATAAAACACTCAGGCTGTTGTGGGATCGGGACATGTTTTGGTATTGCAGTCATCTAGTTAATGCTGCCAGAAAATTAGATAAATAATTGATGTAAAAACTGATACATCACTCTTTCGCCAATGTTGTAACTTTGTGCCACTCTGCATCTTCCCGAATGTTTTGTGGATATTTTGAAACGATTCCCCATTACAATTTTAAACTAATTTGTACGTTTGACAAAATAATATACAGCTACGACGTCAAATGACTCTATATGTCTAAACCACGGAACAAGATTATTTTTGGTGGCTGACATCCGAGAAACCCGTCCTCTAATGCAGTAGTTAGTGTTTTTACCTAATATCCTATGGTGAATGAATGAATGACGCTCGTTATATTGAGGATTTAAAAGGTAATATCACCAAATCTTTGTCGAAGTATTTGACCGATGACTAAATTAGACATAAAACCATTTGGGCTATTTAACCCCGAGGTATTTCACCCACAAAAGAACTTTTGACATAGTTTTCAGTGCGTTTGACGCAATTTAATTGTATTTTGGAGATGGCGCATATGTGACGTCATAGGTCAATGACGTCATAACACTTTTGATAATAAACGATTGAAGAACCTCTGCGCAATCAATTGACACCAACCATTTTGCCATATGCCTGATACGAGTGAAGATATACGGTAGTCATTTTAATACGTATACTCCCATTTTAAAAGTAGAAAGATGCAATCCAATGGTTCTTAAATTTTTCAGCATACGGCAATACTTTTCACCACCACATCCTACCTCATCTGAAAGAAGAGAGTCCAAGCTTTCAAATGATATATCGTTCGCCTCTGTGTACGAGGGGTGCATTTTATTCCCCAAAACAGGGTCCGGCCGCTCGTCTATATTAAAGCCATATCTCCGAAAGATTGTAACCGGAAGGCATAAAGCACTAAACTTGGCGCATCCATCATTTGAGGTATAGAGAACAATATCAGAAGGGATGCCACATGCTCTTGGCCCTGTGATGCCCTCTGGCCCCAAATATATCTTCTGCGTGGGAATACTGTGGTTGAATGAGTAAGCTTCTCAGTAGCTTAGCCTTTTTTTCATTATCATTGAGGCTGCGAAGCTGAAACTTGCTACATCATATCTGAGATTCAAGCGCTCCTAGAAAATGTGACAAAATCGTACACGTCGGCTCTAAATGACCTAAGAGTGGCGTCATATTCTGAAACTAAGCCATTGTATGCGGACGATTTTTCGTGCCTACTGTAAGGAGCATGCTTACCCACAGCATGATCAGCCCCAAATACAGACAGGTTCAGCTATCTACGTTTCCTCGTCTTAAAGCTCTAAAGAATAGATCACTGTCTGGTGGGTCTATATCGACCAAGATCCATTATGTTCTAAGGTAAGCTTAAATGGACGACTAAAACTTCTGAGGGATAGATATGTTCTTAGCATTTATTTCTTGATACTATTCTGATTGGTTGCTTAACTTGCACTTCAGAGATTTCTGGGTCTGGTAAAATGTATACAATTGAGCTATGTATGCAACAAATTCGATACACAAATGATAGCGTATTTTCTTCTCTTAATTAGGTAGGATTATGTGGTCATATCATCCAAGTTGCCACATGAACAGGTACAATAAAAGCGTACCTGAGATACAACACGTATCATGAATCGTTAGATTCTTGGTATGTGCTTTAGAATAGGTTAACCGAAAGACTATACTGTGAGGTCATGTGACTCTGTCAGTATGTTGGCACCTCTTCTCACATCCCTTATATGTGTTGTCATCTGATTATTTTGCGCCCCATTATCATTGTGTTTCCACGGTATTACATTTCACTTTTGCTACTGTGTTACTAATAGAACCAGGAATATGATTACCACAGCAAGCGGTAGTTGAGGTGATTTATTTAATGTATATTTATCGCATTGCTACATATTCAGTAATTAACATTTCATGACTCACGCAAATTCCCAAATAAAGCTTCTAGTATCATGTTGCTATGGTAACAGGACTCTGAAAAATAGTTAGAATTTCTCCAAAGTAAACCTGAATATCCAGCAGAATGCTAATAATAAGCAATCTAATAGGTTTGAAAGTTATCAGACTCACTGCTCTGTGAATATTCCAGAAAAAAATACCTTTTACCACAGACCCAAAATTAAAACACATATCATAAAATGTAAATTCTCAATATTAAGAAAAGTATGACGGCATTCCAAAATGAGCCCATTTTAATTGAGATACAAAAAAAGTGAAAAGCTTCCAATCAATACTTTCAATGTTTGCGAGCTGAACACTTCGATATCGAGCTTTACATATATTTGTTCTCAATTTTGTCAGAATGCAGGAATACGGGAGTGGATGCGAGATTCCATCCTTCTAACTTTAATTTTGCAAGATGGAAACTGGGATACGCGAGTCGTGTCGAGCTTTCCATCTTTCTAGTTTTCATTTTGTTACACGGATCGGTTACGTGCATTTAACGCTAGACAAGGGATTATTCAAATCGTGTTGTTCTTGGTCAATTTCGCCCCCTCTCACCCTCCCTCCCAGTGAACTTTCACCTCGAGCACTAAAAAACGATGAACGTTGGCACGTTGTGTTTTCACACCTTATATTGGGTTCATCTTGAGCTTTTTGAATAATTTTCGGTGCAGAGCGTCAGGTGTAAATTCCAAATGGATGAGAATGACGAACGATCTGACAAGTTATCGCTGTTTTAATGATAATATTTTCCCTCTGATGTTCTTCTTGAGAACCAGAGGACTTCTCAAGGCGCAAAGCAAGGGACACCCTTTTCTGGCATTATTCGGTGCGCCTCAAATGATGGATGTGCCAGTTTGGTGTTTTCTTCCAGCAGGTTACAATTTGCGTGCGAATGTGCTTGACGAGAATAGCAAATAAGTACTGTATGACTACTCCAGAGACATACTGGGAACTGCGTAATATCTTGCCCCAACGCAAGAATGCGACTGTCTGTGGAAGAAGAAACAAACTCTCACTGACAACACGCACGAATATGTGGCAGGAATAAAGTGTTAAAATCAGCGTGGCTGATTAAAAGCACAGGCGATGTTCGGGTGAAGTGTTAAACGTAGATACAGACAGATTACTTTACCATCGGGTTTTGGTTTGCTCTTAAATTGACCTGCATGAATGATTTTTGTTTAATTCAAGAAAATACGCCTGGCTTTAATATTTGTCTTGTATAAAATGTTGTGTAAACCTAACCGCATGGTATGTGATGACAAATGGATATTTCCAATCATTGATGATAGCGATAGGGTCCCCAAGATATGACTATTGCGATTTCAGCCTCTGGATTGACAAATATACTCCAGAAATATAACAACTATGATCTCGTTTCGATTTTCCTTGGGTATTCGACGTACTTGTAGATCATAGGTTGCAATGCGTGTGGTTTGCACGGCTATAGTATAAGTGACATTGCTATATCTTTGTTTTCACTCAGGTGCCAGTGTTAACTGCACATTCGATGAAGAGTACCTATGTGGTTATAGGAAGGATGACTCCCGGGACATTTCGTGGCAGTGGTATCAAGAAGACCATACCACAAAAATACACGAAATCCAACCCCAGGATCCAGGTACGTAATCATCAAGTCTTGCTGCAATATATGTTGCTCCAGGATTTTGGTACGAGGAGGAAATTAAAACCCGTCAATTTGTATGTCTTGTCATCATGAAGGACGTTGAATAGTAGCGAAAAGAATTTCGTAGATCAAAATTTCGGCCAATATATGTCTTGTTGGTATTAATGTAAACAGTGTTACAGGAATATCAATTGTGTTCAAGTAAAGATTCCCAAATATTACGCCTGTATGCGAAAAGAAATCCATTATAGACTTGAGAGTGTTCTAATATGCCATAATATACACTTTTTGTCTGTGAGATTTCTTATAATCCAATTCTAACCAAGTAATCCCGCTCCACAATCTGTGTCTATTTGTTTCAGCCAATAGTACAACACCTGGATTCAGGACACCACCAACGACAGGTACGTGTTCAACTTATACAAAACTTGCAATTGAGCTTTGATGCCTGGATTTTTTCATTGACGACATATGCATTTGTCTGGTTCAATATCAACAGGGCTGTTAAATTATTGCCTGAATATACAGTATAAATTATGTTCAAATTGGTGAATAGTAGAATTGAAACTACGGAAGCATACTTAATCTAAGATATGCGAAACCAGCGTGATGGATATAAGCTGGCCTAAAGATGATACTGTCTAGTTTCTAGTCAGAATATGGCTTTTAAATACTCAATGCTGGTTGTAGGAAAATGTTATCTGATCTTTGATTTGGATTTGTTCTGATGACGACTATTGGAGAGAACGAAACTGAATAATATGTAGTCTTCGCCGGCCTCTTATTCCGAAACAATTTAATGTTGCGTTTATTTGTGTATATTTATCTTGATCAATATTTTGTAGCATTGATCCTTATGTGCCTGCAATTTCTAATAATATCATTATTTTTCCAACGTCTTCTTTCGCCTATTACAGCTATTCCGTTCGGGACATTACCAGAAATAACAGGTAAATGGTTAACAACATTGAGAGTTTGTTCTGGCGCTTGAAGAATGGGCGAGTTTATTTTATGATAATTTGCTCCTGTTGGTGTGGACTAAAGTAAGCAATTTCTTCGCTGTAATAATCTTCGAAATGTGTGCGTTATAAAACCTATATATTTAACGACTTGAAACGAAAGTTTTTTTTATCTTTGGACAAATTATGTTCGAATTTAAACGTTAGTAAATAGAATGACTAATCGTTCATTAATAATTTGGGGACCAGGTCAAGGACCAAGGACCGCTCTTGAAATCGTTCAGATTCTCTATTATTATTCTTCTACCCCTTCTTTTATCCACCGATTTTTGTGTCCGAAATCTCCAGATCTCCAGAAAAGCTGGGGTCCACAAACTTGAAACTTGGACAGTTAATAGTAGACCTACTGGAGAAGTGCATATTACATGTGGGTCAGATTGTATGGCGAACATCTTGGAAAAGGGTCAAAACATTCAAAGCTCTTCTCCGGAGGAACCACTGAACCGATCGACTTGAAACTTGGAGTATGTAATATATGGATCAGGGGTGTCAATTCTTCTGTAGGGTTTGTTGCTCCTTGAAACAAGATGGTCGCCATCGATCGATCCAAATGGTCGAATTTTTAGGTAACGGATTTGACGGCGAAAATGACTAAATATATGCTATATAATATGGCGATCACGAATATGAATAATTTTGCGCTTAGGTTACGTGGATTGACCGCCATCCTGAATTTTGTGAAAAACTTTGCAAATTTTGTAAGGGCTTATTCTTTTGAACCCCGATAGGAACAGATTTCTAGTCTGCTGCACTATACTGCGAAGGCTCTATTCTTTTGCACTGAAAGCATATGTCGGTGATTGACTGAACGGTTTAGCAGCCATCTTGGATTTAACGCAAAATCTTCTAAGATCCTCTCCCCATGAACACCTGAACCGATCGATTCGAATCTTGCCATACATAATCTATGGGTCAGGGTCTTTATTTAGTCAGTAGCATTTGTAGCTGGGAAATCAAAAACATCCGCCACCGACCAATCCAAATGATGAGATTTTCAAATAACGTATTAGGGCGGAGAACGTTACGAAATATGTGCTTTGTGATCTGCAATGTAGTCCTGTGTTGTCACAAAAGGTGCTATGACAACATCAGACAGTCTGAGCTCTCGCAAAGATGACATAATTAGTTCCGCTCCAAGACGCCAAGGATACAGTGCTGAATAACACACTGAATAACAAACTGACTGGGTTGTATGAGTAAGACCTAAAAGATGACATCATTGGGTCTGCTCCGCTGAGCCAGAGGGTGCTGTCCTGAACAACACAGCAAACAACCGACTGGCTGATTTACATACTTCTACTACGAGGAGTTGGGCAGTGGCCTGTGGACCAAGACCTTGTCTCCGGCTAGTTGCTGCTCGCAGCTTCAACTATTTTTTTCTCAGGAAGTTTTTCGAGGGACTACACTTTATTTTTAATATATGATTCGTTGAGTCAATGCTAATCACGTTGGTTTGCGATTAATTCTGTCTGGTTTATTCGTATGAAAACATCTTGTTGAGTCATTCAGTCATACTGTAGATACTCATAATGATTTTACTGTCTCGATCGTCGTATCCATGTATGTTTTATAGACTTTAAATGCATATTTTTTGGGAGAATAACGCCTGAGGTATTAGTACATCGGTAATGCTAAATTTAAAAGAAGAATACGCTGCGCCTCTGAAAACAAAGCGTGAATATAGAATTGTTCGAACTCGAATCCTATTTGTTAATTTTTTAATATCTCGCAATTCAGATCAGTTGAATACGTTCAATCGAAACAAAGGTTTAAGTTTAAAACATGTAATTCACAGTCGGGCTGAAAAATATTTCTCCTAAAATATTTTTTACCATAGAGCTTCAATAAAACAGGTACAATAAAAGCGTACCTGAGATACAATTACAACACATATAAGGGAAGTGGGAAGAGGTGCCGACATACTGACAGAGCCACATGACTTCACAGCATAGTCTTCCGGTTAACCTATTCTAAAGCACATACCAAGAATCTATCGATTCGTGATATGTGTTGTATCTCAGGTACGCTTTTATTGTACCTGTTCATGTGGCAACTTGGATGATATGACCACACGGCCCCTAGCACCGGCATAAGCGGTATTAGATACAAATCTAGAGAGATATGGTGGAAATGCTCTGACAACTCGTATATTGGTACTTGGTGAGCTGTTTCGCTGTGACAACTCGTACACTGGGGATTGGTGAGCTGTATCATCGTCAGATGAAAATGACGGCATTTAATACAAAAGACTAATCTGTAAGGCCCGATGTCGACCCAGCATCAACTTCCCACAAATGCTAACATATATCAAAGACCAAAAGGTCTGTAGAGGGGGCGAGCCTCGGGGACGAAACGTCCACCAGCAGAATCTCGCCGTATACAGATAAAAATTACAACACATATAAGGGAAGTGGGAAGAGGTGCCGACATACTGACAGAGCCACATGACTTCACAGCATAGTCTTCCGGTTAGCCTATTCTAAAGCACATACCAAGAATCTATCGATTCGTGATATGTGTTGTATCTCAGGTACGCTTTTATTGTACCTGTTCATGTGGCAACTTGGATGATATGACCACACGGCCCCTAGCACGGGCATAAGCGGTATTAGATACAAATCTAGAGAGATATGGTGGAAATGCTCTGACAACTCGTATATTGGTACTTGGTGAGCTGTTTCGCTGTGACAACTCGTACACTGGGGATTGGTGAGCTGTATCATCGTCAGATGAAAATGACGGCATTTAACACAAAAGACTAATCTGTAAGGCCCGATGTCGACCCAGCATCAACTTCCCACAAATGCCAACATATATCAAAGACCAAAAGGTCTGTATAGGGGGCAAGCCTCGGGGACGAAACGTCCACCAGCAAAATCTCGCCGTATACAGGTAAAAATTACAACACATGCAAGGGAAGAGGTGCCGACATACTGACAGAGCCACATGACTTCACAGCATAGTCTTCCGGTTAACCTATTCTAAAGCACATACCAAGAATCTATCGATTCGTGATATGTGTTGTATCTCAGTTACACTTTTATTGTACCTGTTCATGTGGCAACGTGGATGATATGACCACACGGCCCCTAGCACCGGCATAAGCGGTATTAGATACAAATCTAGAGAGCTATGGTGGAAATGCTCTGACAACTCGTATATTGGTACTTGGTGAGCTGTTTCGCTGTGACAACTCGTACACTGGGGATTGGTGAGCTGTATCAACGTCAGATGAAAATGACGGCATTTAACACAAAAGACTAATCTGTAAGGCCCGATGTCGACCCAGCATCAACTTCCCACAAATGCCAACATATATCAAAGACCAAAAGGTCTGTACAGCGGGCCAGCCTCGGAGACGAAACGTCCACCAGCAGAATCTCGCTGTATACAGGTAAAAATTACAACACATATAAGGGAAGTGGGAAGAGGTGCCGACATACTGACAGAGCCACATGACTTCACATCACGAATCGTTGGATTCTTGGTATGTGCTTTAGAATAGGTTAACCAGAAGACTATACTGTGAAGTCGTGTGGCTCTCTCAGTATGTCGGTACCGCTTCCCACTTTCTTTATATGCGTTGAAATTTTTACCTGTATATGGCGAGATTCTGATGGTGGACGTTTCGTCCCCGAGGCCCGCCCCCTGTACAGACCTTTTGGTCTATATGTTGGCATCGTGGGAAGTTGATGCTGGGTCGACATCAAGCCTTGCAGACTAGTCTTTTGTGTTAAATGTCGTCATATTCATCTGACGACGATACAGCTCACCAATCCCCAGTGTACGAGTTGTCACAGCGACATAGTTCAACAAAATACGAGTTGTCAAAGCGGTATTACTCTAATGCTGTCAAGGAGTTTGATTGGAACTTATACACGTCAGGAGGCTATACTTGTGATTGTGATTCGTCGAACTTTATCTATACACCGTGCAAACATATTGTGACTGGTGACCTTGATGTGGTGAGTATAGGGACCTAAAATTACTCCTGATGAAAGGACCTAAATATAGAGAGCCAAGAAGAATAAATCTAAAGGCCGACCAGAAGATAGTCCTATCTGCATTGGAACAATACGTTATTGATTGGTCTAAGCGAGAAACAGTTGAACCTACAGTACTCGCCGATTGACTGGACCTAACCAAGAGCAAGGTCGTTGAACCAATCCGCAATATTGACAGAAGTACTCTTCCCCAAGCAAAACAAGTACTGAGAAACCTCAACTCGCAAGAAGTTCTAGCAAATCTAGCAAAGCCTGAAAGATCAAAATCGCAAAATAAGTGGGAGAAAAACCTGACTCTAACAGACATTAAATGGGACGAGGTATATATACTCCCTTTTAAAACTACATGCTGTTCAACCCTGTCATACTTACAATTCAAAATCAATAATAGAATTCTAGTTACAAACAGTTTCTTAAGATTAATTAACCTTCGAGACGATGACTCTTGCTCATTTTGTGATGAAGAACCAGAAACGATTGAACATATACTATGGAACTGTGATATAGCGCGCATTCTCTGGAGAAACATCGAGACATGGTTGAGAAATAAAACTCACTTACCAATTACCTTCACGGCAATAAACGTTTACTTTGGCGAAACAACAAAATCTTGCTACTCAAAAATACTCAATCTTATAATTCTGGTCACGAAACAATACATTTACAAATCAAAATTCAAAAATCGATCAGTTTCAATCTTGGCTATTCAAAATATTATCAAACAGAGATACCAAATCGAGAAATTTATCTGAATAAAAAAGTCACGTCTTGACGAATTTAATAAAACATGGGAACCATGGCTCAATGCTATTTCCGGCGATTGAATACATACGCACACATGTGCAAGCTATTTTCACTTTATTATAAGTATTTGGGTATTCATAGCCTATTTGGTTGAAGTTTACTCTCGCGGATTGGAACACGTCTCACAAACTCCGATATACCTCTGTGACCGACAGGGGAGAGAGAGGGGGTGCCGCCAGCACATATGCATGTATATATGTGTATGTGTATGTGTATATGTATATGTGTATGTATATATATGTGTATGTATAAATATGTGAATGTATATGTGTGTGTACACATGTTTATGTATGTGTGCTATATGTGGAGAAAAACACTACACATAATGCAGACTACGAGCTAAAATTGTATACTTTGCATGTGTATATGTGTGTATGTGCATATGGGTATTTGTATACGTATGGATATAGTTAAATATGTATATGTATGTCTATAACCTTGTACAGACTAAATGTATGCAGAGTGTTGTGGAATCACAAATGGATACAGTGTGTAAGAGTGTGTGCTTGTGGGAGTGATTGTAGGATGACAATAATATAAAAAAATGCAACCAACTTAATCCTGAAGATGTCATATGTAAATATCAAAAATGGCAATAAAACATTTAAAAAAAAAAAAAAAGTTCTAGCAAATCTCCAGAGTAAATTCGTCATAGTCCTAGCAAAAAAAGCTCCAAATAATATAATATTCATATGTAAATATTACTATTACCAGGTGCTGGTTAAAGAATTGATTGCAGACATATCATCATCAAATACGTCTACTTACTCCCAAACAGCATTTACTCTGGAAGATTTATTTAACAATCACAAAACGTTTCTCAGGGAAAGAGGTATTTGTCTTCCAACCAATCATAACGACATACCAAAAGTATACTGGACTCCCAAAATGCATAAATCACCATACAAAGCTAGATTCATAGCTGCTTCTAGAAGCTGCACCACCAAGCTTCTTTCAACCCTATTGACGAGGGCCCTTCAGCAGGTAAAATCATTTTGGGAAAGGTATTGCGGCACCATTTCTAAAAGCTCTGGCGTTGAATGTACGTGGATATTGGAAAACTCAAAATGTCTTATGGAAGTACTTGATGCTAAAGGTCACATACCGTACATACATGTATCCACATGGGATTTATCGACTCTCTATACTACCAATCCCTCATCAGGACCTTATTGGCCGTCTAAGTTCAAGAAAGTTCTGTGTTCAAGAAAACTGATAGTAGATATATTTATGTTGGAAGCCATAAAGCATTCTTTAGCTCTAAATACATACAGGAGATATCATTCATGGGATGTTTCGTTGTTTATAGTGTTGCTTGAATTTCTCATTAAAAATATATATGTGAAATTTGGCTACACAATATATCAGCAGCATATGGTATTCCAATGGGTACTAATTGTGCACCCCTGTTGGCTGACCTGTATCTGTTTTCTTATGAATATGACTATATGCAGGCGCTTTTCAAAAACCGATCCATTCCTTCTCATTCACCAAACGCTATATAGACGATCTTCTCGCTGTGGATAATCGCTATATAAATGACGCAGTGAAGGATATATATCCACCTTCACTGGATTTGAAGGAAACTACAGATTGTCCTACAGGCACATTATATTTAGATCTATATTTCTAAAACAATGAAGCGGGCATTCTCTCTCGTCTACTTTATATCAAAAGAGATGATTACAATTTCGACATCGTAAACTATCCTTTTCTGGATAGTGATATTCCAGTAGGACCTGCATATGGCGTATACATATCTCGCCTAGTAGCATTTGCTAGATCCTGTATTAAATGTGACGATTTTAATCAACGTCACGAAACCTTGTTGCAAAAACTTACAAAAACAGGGCTATTCCAACAAGCGCCTCCACTCAGAGTTTCTCAAATTTGGCGATACATATCGCATGCTGATAGCAAAACACGAGCGTAGTGTGCAAGATCTATGGCGTTATATTTGGTAACTTTTGTCTAATTTCGCTTAACCTGGGGCTAGGGGCCGTATTAACCCATGTACTTCAAGATCATCATGGTGTTCATATGAACAGTCACAATCAAAGCGTGACTGATATACATCATTCTCTAGATGACGACTTTACAACGATTATTATGGATTAAGAATACTGATCAGCGATACGGATTTTATATTTTTGGAACATCATGTCGGCATCATTGAAAACTGTTGACCGCTTCTCTCTTGCAGGAAACTATTTTTTTTTTTCAGTTAAGCCCTGGACATGCCACTGGGCATTTATTGCCTGTTAATGACCACGCCTTTACAAAAACCCCTACAATTCCCACGTGGTCTGGGGTTTGGGGATGATGGATGAAATAATTAATTTGAACTTTACAATAACTCATAACAATAGTCGCGCGGTATTTACTCATAATATAATGGTGATATCAATAATAATAAGAGTAGTAATCATAAGTAAAAAAAGGATCGTCAGTCAAACTGATATCCATGATTTTTGTTTCTTTGTGAATAATGTTTTTTTGTTTCCAAGACGTGGCCGGTCTCTATAAAGGACAACACAAGTTCAAGGTAGAATAACAGAAATAACACAGAAAGAATCATTCGGATAACATAAAGTCAGTCGCTTGTCCATTATATGAGCAATGTCCGATGATATCGTGTCTGATAACCAGAGCATATTCAACAGATTATTTCCCCGCAACAGGAGAAGAGGAAAGAATCAGTGTAGGCTGGTAGGTATGAGGATAGGATAGAGAGGGGTATTGACCACGGAGAGAGGGAGAAAGGACAGGGTTGGGTGGGACAAGGTTGGGGTAGGGGTTGGGGTGGGGGTATTTCCCATATAATTGAAAACTCGTCTCCAACTAACCAGTCGATATTAATGACCTAGTGATCAGAAAACTAGCCTATGTTTATGTATACTATGATTGTCATTTTGAATTTGGTGCTAATACTGTTATCTGGAATATGAAATAGGTGTTTGGATTATGGACGCTGATATTCTTTAATGGATGACGGCTGAATTATGAATGACGGACTAGACGCTTGTAATTTCCATCATAGCTCTCCAGATTTGTATCTAATACCGCTTATGCCGGTGCTAGGGGCCGTGTGGTCATGCCATCCAAGTTGCCACATGAACAGGTACAATAAAAGCGTACCTGTGGTAATCTATATATTTGTTAAAAGTGCATTTCTGAAGGATTCCAAATATATAAATGTGTTCACTTTAAATCTGTAGCTTATGAAGATATTTGAATTTAAAAAAAAATAAAAAAAATGAACCTTCTTTTGAAATACGTGTCTCAGTTTTGTCAATTTTGGTCAAGTTCTTATTCTATTGACATTTAATTCAACCTCAAATTTCAAGATTGTGAATTGCTCAATTTTGTAAAGAAATATTCCATTGAATGTCAATGGAATGAGAACAAAGCCAAAATTGATAAAACTGAGACACAGATTTCCTGTTGGAGTTGTCTTCTACAGGAAATGATGATGTAAGTTATGATGAGTTGAATACTTAAAAAAAACACATTTGAAAAATTAATATAAAATTTTCAATAATTTTTTTTTAATTCCGAATATCTTCACGACCTACAGGTTTACAGTGAACAGTGGAATCCTTAAGAAATATGCTATGCTACAGCTATGAGGCATACTTTTAGCTTGATGAATACAAATTATAGGTGCGCAAAAGTGTGTGCAGGAGGGCTCAGTATCCTTAACGGTGTAAACTGCATGTCCAATCCGACATCAATACCCCGATTTTGTATCGGCATTTCAATGACATAGCAGCTGTAGCTTTTTTTACTCGTTGAACAATATGACTCTTGGAAGGGCATGTGTGGGCCCGTCTTTTTTTTATTTTTCTTAGCCATATAGGCCTGTCTGATAATAAGTAAAGTGAAACTAAAATGACCTGCTGGATGATCAATCATGTGAATGCACAATGCCCTGGGCTCTGTCCCCAAGAGTGTCTTCGTTCGGTTCAATATTGCATTCGTGTGTTATAATAACTTACATTATAGATGGCTAATATCACGCAGATCTATGTGCACTATCACATTTTGCCACGGTAAAAATCTTTGTCATTCACCAGACTGGCAATAGTTTGTCCTGGTGATATAAGATTATAATCTTACCGAAACTTCGCAGCAACTTGCCTGCTGCAAGTGTGTGTATTGGGAAGGGGCAGAGGAGGAGGTTGGTTGTTGAATCATGCTTACAGATCTGTCGCGCGGGATGACACGTGGTCATTCATCATTCGCAACTAGCCTTGCACAGCTCAGCTTATTGCATAGAATTTGCTACCTTCTTCGCTCTCAAATTATTACTGAATATAGGCCGACATGTTTACCGTTGTATAACTTATTCGATGTGAGTATGACGAGTTATTCCTTGTTCCAACTGTTTGGGCAGTTAACCCTTGTAAGACTACAATCGAGTTAACTTTGTTTTCAGTCTTCCAATATTTCCAATGTTTGAAAGTGCGTGTATTTTACCGTGACATTGCGTCTTTTTTTCGCCACAAATATAGCCAGTACATGTTCAGCGATCATGGAGTTTTCACTTTCGAATTTGGGGGAATGTGAAGGCACAGTGACCTAGGAAAAGGACAAAAATTCGATCGTTTCACACCGATGCAACCCAATTTTTCGTAATGCAATACGGGTATATGACCCAACATAACCCATCTTTGCAGGATTACTTTGGCTTCGACTTATATTTCCCGAATTCGTGCACAAATAAGTACATATACTGCATAGATTCTCTAAGGGATAATATATTCAGACGAAAAAGTATTCACTGAAAAAAACAGCACAAGACTGGTGCTAGTATAATATGATGTGCTGTGGAACAACACAGTTGTTTCGTTTATTCGGGGAATTATATGATCTAGGTTTTTCTTCATATTGCTATTCAAAACTAATATCTTGACTTCTTTCGACAGGAACTGCTGTTGGTGTTTTGAAAGGTAGTCCGGTCTGGAACCTCAGGTCCATCGCTTATACATATCTTACTGTACCCCAATTCACCACTGACTCCGTTTCCTGTCTAGAGTTCTACTTTATCTCCACTCAAGCGAGGGGCGATCCAGACTACGCCAAGCTGAGCTTGGAGTCAACCGCCAACAATGGCAGTCAGAAAGAACTGTGGGCCCGTCCCAATAATCAAGGTCAGAAATGGCGGCTGGGCCAGGTTGGATTGAATGGAGGCACTTACAACCTTTCGTTCGTGGCATCTTTTTCCTGGCGTCTCCAGCAGTGGCAGATTTTTTTGGATGATGTACGCCTTATGAAGGGCGCATGTCGAGACACAGGTATTCTCTGCCTTAGTGTATATTTATCCATAAAATGTTGTGTAATTTCAAATTAATTTAACCTGACAAATGATCAACACGGCGTATATCCCGAAGTTTAAACTCACTTTCTCTCTCGCTTAAATATAAGAACGTATCTTCAAAGTGCGGACGTCACAGTTAAATAGCGTGAGATTATGAGAGCGCTGATCACAAGAGAGAAGTGTCAATCGTATAGCTCCAAGGGAAGAAAGTGTTTGCTTGATAGAATGCACGTTCAACATATTTCTCCCTAAAGCAAAATTGAATCTCCGTCGTCGCCGAGAGCTGGAGAGAGTGCACATTTGCTGATATAGCGTGTCACAGGTGTATGTATATCTTGACAATTCGCAGCTGTACAACCGAAAGTCAAAATTATATATGTCATGGATCAAATTGCAAACCAACTTTTAATTGAAGACATGTAGTCAAAAATACAAACAATTCGGCAAAATATATTTTTTCTTTTGTTATAACATAGCTGTCATCATTGAACAAAAGTTCATTGAACCCATATTACGATGGCGTGTGACTGCATTAATTGCAGGAAGATAGACGACAACTAATAACGTTCTAGATACGGATTTGATATTTTTGGAACATCATGATGTCTTGCCGGCATCATTGAAAACTGTTGACCGCTTCTCTCTTGCAGGAAACAAGCCTATGTTTATGTATACTATGATTGTCTTTTTGAATTTGGTGCTAATACTGTTATATGGAAATGGAATAGGTCTTCGGATTATGGACGCGGATATTCTATAATGGACGACGGCTGGATTATGAATGACGGACTAGACGCTTGTAATTTTGAAAACATCAACTTTCGACAGAAAATTCCTTATCGAATATGGATATGTTTTGGTAGAAAATGAGATCTGTTAGAATCTTTTTGAAGAGACTGAAATTCCAGTTTTTGTCTATAGAAAGTAAAATTCCAGTCTTCATTGGCAGAATCTCCGATCAAACTTGAATATTGGAAGGCATTTTTAATATATTTGTTTCGTATACGTACATGTTTTCGCTATTTGATAATAATTGCTGCAAGTATCTTTATCAAATTGAATGACAGTAATTCAACTTAAACCTTGAACATATAACATTTTTCATATTTTGTTAGTAAATTACTGTGAATGGTATGGTGTCCTTACGAAGTATTCACACATGCGTATGCTTGGACAGTATCAATATTTAGACATACATCACTCTACATGAGACAGTAATATATGATATTGCCGGCATTGGATAGGCCTGATGCAAATTTATCAAAGAAAAATGTTGAACGGAGGCCTACAATGTGTACACAAGCCATGACTCTATATTAATACCTGTTCGCTCTACTTACAAGGGTCTGAGCCGTCATTCAAAATTTGACACCTATGCCTTTCATAAAGTTATTTCAAACATGATTATAAGAGCCCTTTCACGAAATTAATCCAGTCATCCGGAGCGAGGTTGAAATATATGAATTTTTCCTACTTGAATGAATGACCCATATCATTTTTTTTTTCAAATGATGAATGGTCCTTCTATCGTGTAGAGATATATGACACCGCCTATACAATAGTAAGATAATGACGTCCACAACAGTAGCCTTATCCGAACACACAACAAAAATACTAATACATTGTTTCGACCCAAAAGTGCAACAGCAACATTCCGTCATATCAAAAGGAATTGGTGCTGTTCCCCTTCATTAGGTTAGAATGAAGTAATTATTTTCCCAATCCTTTGTAATGTTAAATGGCACGAGTTCACTACAAGATATCTACTTCACTAAAACCATAACAATGATTTCCGAACATTATGTTCAATCATAATAGGTCGGTGATCACCTAGATTGCTTGAAGAAAAGGTGGCAACCAGTCCCAATTTCATTGAAAAAGGTTTCAACGCAGGTGCCCAATTTTACAACTTACGAGATTGAGACAATACTGGAATATCATTGGCTGAAAATATTGTCCGTGTGCGTGAATTACGAGAAGAAATTTACAAACAATATGTGTGCACTCATTCATCGAATTCAGCTACCACCACTTTATCTGGACACTAGCGTATACTACTAACCTGTCCCATTGCCCGATACATTTGTACGAACACTGTCCGACAGGCTGAATCGTTGCATTAGTTCCGTTTCCCATACAAGTGGTGAAGCACGAAACTTCATACAGCAAAAACAGTCGCAATGCAGGTTCCATTATTCTCATTTGTAAAATTTTAAAGAAAAATGATAGTGTTTATCCGTATGATTGAATGGCCATTACTTTATGAAATTTTGCATCTTTTCTCGATTGTACAGTCGTCTCATGCAGCACAGATGATTTCCGATGTTCTCAGCGACAGTGTATTTCAAAGTACGATGTATGTGACGGGATCGTAAACTGCGAAAACGGAGAAGACGAGGTTCCCGGTTGTACTCGTGAGTAAATTTAGCATTGTAGCTTTCGTATTTGAAAAGCATTCTTGCGTAAATAACTGATCATGTTTTCCAGCATTTCCACACATATTTATACTACAACCATGTACATGTATACACAGAATCTATTATCAGATCAGATATCAACGACAAATAAAATATTCTCGCGCAGCGGCGAAATTGAAGAATCGCTAACGAATACCGAGAAAACCCTTATGCTGGTTTTCTCTTACATACAAAAGGAACTGTGAATCGTTATCTGCGTTCCCCTGCATCTCTCTGGCTCTTTAATACTGTTGATATAGGGACTGGGCGAATACTCGAGGTTCTTTTCTCCTGAAACCTGTAGTTGGGTCATCTGGGGCAATTCCGTGACCGTGGAGAGCGAAGGTTCGTTTCTCAGTGGATTTGTCTTCTATGAAGGTTAATTAAATAAATTAGCGGGGGTGTCCCTCGCGAAAGTGTGGGCGGAACCCGTGAGAGCCCGAAATCCAAAATGGCTGCCGTCGGCCATTTTGAATTTCATTTTTTCAATGGTTTGGCCTACAGTGCTGCTCAGTATATGGTTTCTGGGGTTTTTGGGGGCGAGAAATTCATACTTGATGTCGGTTTTATAATTTGACCTAGTTTTGACCTTCAAATCCAAGATGGCCGCCGATTTTCAGCTCAGAAAGGTCAATTTTTCAAATTCGGCGTACAGCCTTTATAATAGGCTCTAACGAAAGCTCTGATCGTGCCGAGTTGAGTGATGGACAGTAAAACTACAAATAAGTACACAGAGGCCAAAAGGTCAATGTTCGTGGTTGATTACAAATGATCCTTTTAACTCCATTGGTTACAAAATTCTGGGGCATGTATCAGTAATTACACTCCACAGTGTAATGTGGCAAGTCATTACTTATCATGCCCTAGACACCTGTTCTGGGACACATGATCACATATTTTTGTATTTTCATGTCTACATGTACTCTGCTGTATATTTCTACCGTATCAAGCGAAGATCAAGAATAAATAAATACAGCATATTTCTACAGCATCAAATGAAGATCAAGAACATTTAAAATAGATACCATGAGACTTGTGCTAATCATTAGTACTATATTGGAAACCATTTCCACACAAATGTAGAAGCTTGTAGATAGGTCCAGTGTAGATTGCCTTTTATACTGTTTGCTTGTTACCTATTGTAAAAATGCTTTATGAATACGTGCTAAAATGTGGCAAGCCGTGCAATTCCTCTGATACAATTACTCAAGGTAAATGGGAGAGTTTACAATTAAAGTCCAAAAACTGGTCAGGACTCGACAGATTTGGTGATGTTCACGATAGCGCCTCATGGAAAAATGGGCCGGCTAGCTATTACATGCACGAGTGCTCATTCACCCCTATGGCTCATTCACCCCCATGGGTTCATTCACCCCCATGGGTTAGTTTATAGGGATAGGGAGATCGCGTGCCCTTTCTATACTACTCATCGCGCTCTACTCATCGCGCATGCGCAGTCGGCCCATTGTGCAGTAGGGTGCAAGCCTGTCCCTGACCCAGGTCTCTCGCCCCGCCCTATCCCGCGCCACACTCTGGCCCATGGAATCTCAGGTAGCGAAAATCGCAGGTCTCTCGCCCCATCCTATCCTGTGCCACACCTATGCGACCCGCTGTGCAGTGAGTAAAGCGGAGGAGGAGTAGGAGTAGTCGGACACACCACGGATTATACTAGGGTGATGGAGATAAGACATGTTATATAACAATCTCATCTTCACTCCAGCTTGAAAAAGCTCGACAACACAAACAGAAAGAAAGTGACATTGCTCAGTGTTCGATTCAAACATCAAGTTCAGAAAAGTACGATGATGAGCCAGAAGGACCGCCCCCCCCCCCCCAAGTGCCTGCGTTCGTCAACCCACACTCAGCATCAAACGCCACCAGTCCTCATAGAAGATATGGGGTGCTGCGGGACCGTCTCACACGGCTAGTCGAGTCAACGTGAGCGCTGTCAGATCCTTTCGCCAATGCAATCATGCATCACCATGCCTGTTGGCTGAAGTACGTCAGCCACACAAAGTTCAAGCCAGATGATGCAATGCATCGTCAGAATGTGTGTCTCTCAGAGGCGAGGAGTTTGTTCTTTAGACACGAGGGTTCTATTATCTTCAATGAGTACGAAATCCGTTCACTGCAGTCTCTCTTAGCAGACTACAAACGCATCGCCAGTGAATATGGCTATCCAGTGGGCGATCTCAAATCGTCGTATCTCAAGGACCTGCTCATTAATGAGTATCAAGAGAATTGGCTTCTCAAAAGTGAGATGAATAAGAGCGAGTGGGTCTATGATGTTCGCGGAGGAGGTAACTACATTGAAGCTGCCATGTCATCCCTTGGTATCACCGATAATTTAAGCAGCGCCTCCAGAACCTGGCCCCGCGAATTTCTAAGAAGATAAAAGACACATCTACAGTCCCCTGGCCACCTCGTGTAGAAGAGGTGTAAGAGTTTCTGGTGCAGCAGTGCTTTGCAGTCGCGAGGCCAGGTCTGATACCGCTGATACTAAGGGATGACATGACAGCTTCAATGTAGTCACCTCTCCCGCGAACATCATAGACCCACTCGCTCTTGTTCATCTCACTTCTGCCTTTGAAGCCAATTGTCTCTTGATACTCATTAATGAGCAGGTCCTTGAGATACGACGATTTGACATCGCCCACTGGATAGCCATAGTCACTGGCGATGCGTTTGTAGTTTGCTAAGAGACACTGCAGTGAACGGATTTCGTGCTCATTGAAAATGATGGAATCCACGTGTCTAAAGAACAAACTTCTCGCCTCAGAGAGACACACATTCTTTACCATGCATTGCATCATCTGGCTTGAACTTCGTGTGGCTCACGTACTTCAGCCAACAGACATGGTGGTACATGATGTCATTTGCGAAAGGATCTGACAGCGCTGACGTTGATTCGACTAGCCGTTTAGACGGTCCCTCGGCACCCTATGTTCTATGAGGTCTGGGTGGCGTTTGATGCTGAGTGTGTGTTGAGTCTAAACAGCTTCCACCGTGTTCTATTTGGGTGCTTCATGTCCTCACCCTGCATGCACCATACACACTTCGTTTGGTCATGGAGAGGCCCACCCACTGATGAACGCAGGCACTTGAAGGGGCGAAGGTCCCTCTGGTTCATCATCACACTTTTCTGAACATGATGTTTGAATCGAACACTGAGCAATGTCACTTTCTCTCTGTTTGTGTTGTCGAGCTTTTTGAAGCTGGACTGAATATGAGATTGATATATAACATGTCTTTTGCATGTAATAACTAGCCGGCTCATTTTTTCATGAAGCGCTATCGTGAACATCACCAAATCTGTCGAGTCCTGACCAGTTTTTGGACTTTAATTGTAATCTCTCCCATTTACCTTGGGTAATTGTATCTGAGGAAGTGCACGGCTTGCAACATTTTAGCACGTATTCATAAAGCATTTTTACAATAGGTAACAAGCAAACAGTATAAAAGGCAATCTACGCTGGACCTATCTACAAGCTTCTACATTTGTGTGGAAATGGTTTCCAATATAGTACTAATGATTAGCCCAAGACTCATGGTATCTGTTTTAAATGTCTTTGATGCGGCATTTGTTTATTCTTGATCTTCATTTGATGCTGTAGAAATAGGCTGTATTTGTTTATTCTTGACCTTCGCTTGATGCGGTAGAAATATAGAGCAGCGTAAATGTAGACCTGAAAATACAAAAATATATGATCATGTGTCCCAGAACAGGTGTCTAGGGTATGATAAGTATAATGACTTGCCACATTACACTGTGAAGTGTAACATGCCCCAGAATTTTGTAACCAATGGATATAAAAGGGTCATTTGTAATCAACCACGAACATTGACCTTTTGGTCTTTGTGTACTTATTTGTAGTTTTACTGTCCGCCCAATCAAATCGGCATGATCAGAGCTTTCATTAGAGCCTATTATAAAGGCTGTGCGCCGAATTTGAAAAATTGACCATTCTGGGCTGAAAATCGGCGGCCATCTTGGATTTGAAGGTCAAAACTAGGTCAAATTATAAAACCGACATCGAATATGAATTCTGAGCAGCACTGTAGGCCAAACCAATGAAAAAATAAAATTCAAAATGGCCGACGGCAGCCATTTTGGATTTCGGGCTCTCACGGTTTCCGCCCACATTTTCGCGAGGGACACCCCCGCTAAATTTTTTAATTAACCTCCATAGAAGACAAATCCACTGAGAAACGAACCTTCGCTCTCCATGGTCACGGAATTGCTCCAGATGACCCAACTACTGCCCGAAACCGCCTGGAATCTGTCCCAACATTTGTTTGCGACTTGGATCGGTTTCTGTCGTGTTCCAGGTATACTTAAATCCTGCTGTCCCTATCTGCTTAATCCTATCAGTATGTTGTTTTATCTGAGAATCAGAGGATGTAACCTATATTCGAATTTACATCTTCAAGCGGTATCTTGTAGCTTTCCAATACTTGCTTGGCTTCGACACTAGGAGTACGCGGTACAGACATCGGCTCAACCCGAGTTTACTTCATATAGTTAATTTTAAAGCAGGGGATACGATTTGTTATATTTGAAGCAGAGCGTATATTCGTACAGCATGTTTGTGTAAGTTTTGACTGAAGCTGTATGTGTGAAGTTCAATGCATGGTTATTTGTAAAAGGGGATAATGTGGGCCAGTTCTTATGAGAAGACAACATTGTGAGGATTTTTCAATATATTTTCATACACATCGTTGCACCTAATACCTAAGTTTATCCCAAGGGCTAATTCACTTATAAGATTACAACCTCAAATGAGCTTTGGCGCCCATTTTGCCTGTTTTCCCAATTGGGTTATCTCCCTTCCCTAGGTTAAGAGATAGACATTTCCTTTTAAGGCATTCTAGCTGAGAATTTTGCACAGCAACATCCATCCAATTCGATAAATTTTGATAGACATTTTCTGGGCATCAAATGGAGCCTGGGTCAGTCCACCTAATGTTGCCTACAGCTAAAAATTGCACACCAACCTATATTTTTTATCTTTGTATTGCCTCATATTACACGATTATGAATGCAAGAACACACATTATTCAAAAAGTTAATTACTTTGATTTAACAGCAGCGGACATACTTAAGAGGATTAATTAAGGCAAAGCTTATATTCCAGTGGCAAGCAATTACATAAATATTATTTGTATCTCCCATTCAGGCGATTCTTTTGTACAAACACACCGACCGTCAACATTTTGAATAACATGGAATGAAATTCCAATAAATTGAAGTAGACTTGCTTATTTGTACTTCTCGCATGCTTATATTATAAAGTTCCAATGATAAAATATCGTTTCCTTGTAATGAGTACGTTTTCGTTTGAGTAAAAGGTGAGAATATCGAACGACATAACAATTTTATTACAAGAGTAATCAGAAGTACACGGCAGACTGTACCTATTAGGTGTTACTCTTATTCCAGCGGATGCAGCTCGAATACGACATCCGGAGAAGGACAAACAGAAGGACGGGCGCCAACATAACTATATCTATATAAATTGTATAAAATGATCAGTTATTAAACACATACATCAGAATTAAATTTAATCGTGCCAAGTCTAAACCTGTTATCGGCGCTATCATGAAAATGCACGAATACTACTATTGGATAAGACAGTGCACTTCCGTACTCTCCTGTGCTAATACAAAGATCATAGTTGTAACACTGCGATTATATTGCAGACGGTCTATACTTTGCTGTCTTCCCCGGAACAAGCCCTTCATAACTATTACTTGGATTGCAGATTGTAGGTTCGGTGTTTTCGTCCATGTTCACAATTTTACGGGTTTCAAGAAAATGCATTAAGTTCTGCCGCGACCCCTATTCTTATACAACATTCGTCAATGGATTTGGGTTTTTATTTGGCGTGTCTGTCAGACATCTGCAGACGGAACACACAGGAAGTTTGTGCTGTCGATAATGAGCTTTTCAACTGTCCGTACATGTCCGTACAACTGCTACGAGTACGGCGGTCTGAGAATTTGTGCTAGAATGTACTTATACACATCATTAAAATGATTCGTAATCGCATTACCATCATCGGTTGTATCAAATGGAAGATTGATCTCGCTCACTCATCTCTATAAAATAGTCTGCTGGACTGAATTATGCTATGCATTTCACAGCTATGAATGACTAAAAAATAGTTCATAATTATGGATTCTTGAATTTTATATACGAAAGTCAAAATCTCGGGCAAGGGGAATGCAGAGGGGTTGACGGGAGAGAGGTTGGGGTTTGGGCTGGGGAGGAGGAAAAGACCACACACCTTGGTCTCTGTCTGTTTCTGGCTATATGACTGAAACCAAAATTAATCTGGTAACGAAAATATTGTTTGTTCAAGCGGATATCTGATAGTGGAATAACTGTTTTTCTTAGTTTCAATCAGTTTTCCTTGGATTATGATTTGTTTGGCCGTTGGAATATGTCCCACTCGCAGTTACGATGAAACTTGGAACAAACGGAACCGAAACGGGACGGGAACTATAGATTACGACAGGCTTCGGGAAATCGGAAACTCATTTATTTTCACCCAGTGACTAGCACAATTGCATCACCATAGTGTCATTATGACCGTGTTTGAACCGGTGAACAGAGTTGAGAATAAACATGTGAAAGACATAGGAATATGGCCAATCGTAGAATGTTTCAGTGTGAGTAGTCATGTCTGTCAGAGTCTTCTGTCATCTCCAAAAACGACGACAATTGAATGATGATTTGTTGATGAATATATTCACTCGTGGACACGGTGAATAAATCATTCTAATCGATTCCATTATTGTCCTCATGTTATATAGGATACAACACTGTCAGACTGGTAGGGGGTGGATATCCATTCCAGGGCCGGATTGAAGTATTACACGATGGGCGCTGGGGCTCTGTTTGTGACACTTACTGGTATTTGCCGGCAGCCAGGGTGGCCTGCAGGATGCTCAATCAAAGGTATATATGTCATTTTTAGGCCGAACCCCATAAGCTCAGTGCATTTGCTCCTCATATAGAGGCATTCTGATACAAAAGGGAAGGTATCGTTTGTCAGCTTACGCCGCTACACTCTATAGTTCCGAATACCAGAAACTATAGTGAAAGTTTTAAAACGTACAAATATCGCTTGTTGTTGAGCAGAACATGCTGTTTGTCTGCTCGATAAAATATGATGTACAACTAGCGCATAATGGAAAACAATCTGGACACGTTAGTATGGTGTGAATAAGAATGGCTTGGCGAAATAGGCTGATCGTGGTCAACACTGCGCGACCGTTGTTGATATCAAAACGCCGTGTTTGTCGCATGATTTGAACAAGCATTCTCAATTAGCTCCGTTCATCGTATAAACATTTTCAGAAGATGCTAAATTTATTCGTCTACCTGCAGTCGCAGACACGCCAGTCTTCGTTTCGGTAACGAACTATGGGGTGCGACACACGGCGTTTTGTAATGCAACTCCTGATACAACGTGCACAACGTGAGATGAATAATAGTATTGCTGAAAGCTCTGCCTTGGTGCGTGACAATTATTCCACGGCACGGCAATATATGATTACATCATCACTTAACATCAACTTTGTAGAATGATAGGTGACAGGTAAATTTCTAACCCATATTATTATATCATCACTTAACATCAACTACGTGAGATGGGTTTATCACTTGTAGAAATACATATATCTATCACCCACATACCTATTCCTGGACATACATGTACTTCGGAGGACTGCAGAGTAGGCCTACCCACAACATTCCCCATATCATACTGTATTTTACCTGGATGGAATAAAAAATGAAACATGAAATTGGTCATCTCCATTGAAAGGGTTTCACACAAAATTGTATTTCCCACATTAACCTTTCTTAACAGAAATACACAATTCAAACACGATGTCATAAACAGACAGACGTTCAGGACATTCGTAATTTTTAAAAAAAGACCTGCAGTTTGAATATTCACGAAGTATTATTTCCATTCTCTCTCTAATAAGTGAGATCGTTTTTGGTGAATAAATGATTGCTTAGGTGACATTTTAGCCTTAAATCGTACCGTTTTGCCTCGGGCAGCCCCGGCTTGCAGCTGGCTGTTCCCGTCCATGCCTGGGGTACGCCTCCAATAAGATTAACGTTAATTTAGGATTTACAGAAAAAAATATTCCTGGTGCATGTGACGATTTTCTGATATTATTGGAGGATGGATAGTTCACAAAACATCAAAGTTTCAGAAATATTTGATGTACAGAAATCAATTGAATTACAGAGAACGGGTGTACGAGCATTGAAAACGCTCAAGTTGCACGAGTTGTTGGCAGCTGATGGAACAGTAGACGTGTTGTTCTCTGCTCACGTTAGAGATCTGTCCAAGATATAACGTTTCACTTTTTTATTACCATAGGGATTTATTGAATACTACCTGCATAATTATGATTTCAAATTTCTGCGAAAAAATAATTTGAGGGAATCAAATAAATTCGCATAAAGTTTGAGCAAAATGTTACTTATAAGAATGTTATTGAAATTGTCGAGGAAAAAAACCGACGACTGGATTCGTGGATTTTGACAAAATCAAAGCAAAGGTTGAGATTATTGAGTTACCTGGTATTTTTGGCATTGTTTCTCTGTGTGGCCCGGCCTGGTGTTGCGAGAACTTCAACTGGTGACTGTTGAATCTCACAAACTGCAAACTACTTGACAGCATGTCAGCATGGTGTGGTTGTAGTTGTTGCTGCTGTCTCAGTATTGACATCGACTTGTTCACTAGTTGATTCACTTATCCGAAATGTATAAAAAAAAAGTTCAACACGAAGTCTCACTCGTCCCTAAATGATATGAAAGACCTCTACTCCCATGTCTGACATAATGGAAGAAATTAATACTTCGTTTTCACTGCTGTGCAACGAAATGTTGCCAGAACGTTCTTTCCGGTGTCGTCTGCTTTACACCGAACGCCCCCTATTGGTTGGTCTGGTGGGAAGATAACCGCCGTTTGTCCCAAATAACAGCTGCAGCTAATAATAACTGAATGGGTGAAATCATTGAGAATTAAACTCCCAGAAAGATGGGAATAGGTTCCAAAGAGAATGTAAAATGTTACTATAATGTACAAGGGATAGCAAGGCTCTGTGAAATGATAAATACGATAAATTTATATTGATTAACAAAGGGGAGAAGAACTACCGGTATATACTCATAAATGATCAAATTACAAGCGTCTAGTCCGTCATTCATAATCCAGCCGTCGTCCATTAGAGAATATCCGCGTCCATAATCCAAAGACCTATTCCATTTCCATATAACAGTATTAGCACCAAATTCAAAAAACCAAAAGTATACATAAACATAGGGTTGTTTCCTGCAAGAGAGAAGCGGTCAACAGTTTTCAATGATGCCGGCAAGACATCATGATGTTCCAAAATATCAAATCCGTATTGCTGATCAGTATTCTTAATCCATAATATTCGTTATAGAGTCATCTAAAAATGATGTACCTCAGTCACGCTTTGATTGTGGCTGTTCATATGAGCACCATGAGGATCTTGAAGTACATGGGCTCATACGGCCCCTAGCCCCGGGTTAAGCGGAATTAGACACATGTTACGAAACGTAGCCCCATAGATCTTGCACGCTACGTTCGTATTTTGCTATCAGCATGCGATATGTATCGCCAAATTTGAGAAACTTTGAGTGGAGGCGCTTGGTGGAATAGCCCAGATTTCATTCAAATAAACTACGCTTTAATGTTGACTACTTGGATAAAAAGATATTTCAGGTGAAGAATGTTTTGGAAAATATTTCTTTCGGAGATATATATAATAAGATTGGATGTCTTGAATTCTTGAAATAATAGAATTACAGTGTGAATACAGGACCAGGAATAACTGATAATCTGTCATTCAGGTAGCTGGTTGCCAGAAGTTTACCCAATAACTCGACAGCCCCAAATTTCACAGTAACCCGTAAATAGATTCCCATGCCCACTCCTTATTTCTAACCCAGGTAATATGCTGAATTTATCATTCCTTTGTGTTATCAACAAAGCTTAGATATTTTGTTTGAATGCCATTTTAGTTGAAAATACAATTATGTTTTATCAGATAGGATGGAATAATCAAAATTATTTCGATGAAAAGAAATGTTTATTCTTTAGATCATGCATGATTAGCATGGATTCTATATCTTCATGCTATCGTTGGGGGGATCGTCAGGAAAACCATCAGCCTCAAGACAATAGTGTAATAAATATGCCTTTCAATGTTCAATCCTTGAGAATGTTGAATTTCTCAACTTCATTGTTGAAAAGGAATTCTGCTTAAAAAATATATTCTGCGTGATTGGCTTGTTCTCAGAGATTATAGCAAGCGTATAAAAAAGATATAGCAAGCTTATCAATGGCGTATAAAAAAAATATGGTGTGAATTTTCTGCGGAAAAGATGTTTGTTTTCTTCTTGGTGATGGGCTACGGTGGCTTATAGGGGACATACAATATTTTTTTTATTTTTTTTTGTAATTTTGTATTGATTTTTTTCCTGGAATTTCCGTACGTCCCGAAAATAATTTCTGAACGTCCCGAAATAAATTTCAACCCGTCCCAAAAGTAGTTTCTGTACGTCCAGAAATTAACTTCTGTGCGTCCCGAAATTAATTTTTGTACGTCCCGAAATTAGTTTGTGTACGTCCCGAAATTAATTTCTGTACGTCCCGAAATTAGTTCCTGTACGTTCCGAAATTAATTTCTGTACAGTCTGATTTGATGAAGCATGATCATTCATTCGCATATATTGTATGTGACACTCAATCCTATACCTTTCACGATGTTCGTGCATTTCTGATCCGAGTGTGATAATATGTACATGAAGCTGTATTGTTTTTACTCAATATTATACAATGATCCTATTTGCACATGAAGTTGCAATACTCAATCTTACACATGTATCTGTCTGGTATGACTCAGTATGATCCTATCTACACATGAAGTTGCATTGTTTTAATACTCAAGCTTACACATGTACCCGTTTTGTATGACTGAGTATCATCCTAACTACATATGAAGTTTCATTGTCGTAATGCTCAATCTTACACATGTACCTGTCTGGTATGATCGAGTGTTATCCTATCTACACCATAGGAGTGTGATGCAAAGCTACCAGTATATGTTTGAGGGCAAGGACAATTTCGGGACGTACAGAAACTAATTTTGAGACGTTCGGAAATGAATTTCGGGACGTACAGAAATTCCAGAAAAAAAATAAATAATAAAAAAAATAAAAAAATTATTGTATACCCCCTATGAGCCACCGTATGGGCGCCTTTACGTGGAATTCATTTGGATGATCCAAAATAATTTCTGTGGAATTTTAAATTTGTCAAATGGATATACCGGTATTTCATTGTTTTTTTGTAGGAAACAATATCCACCAACTTAATGACAGGGCAACTAGCTATATAGCGAGTTTGATTCAGCACGCTCTACCTGAACTATGTGAACTATGCTATAGGCCTCTACTGTCTTGCCTTTATTATCTGAAAGTTTGCCCTTGTATGGGGTAACACATGCTATCTGGGATGAATAATCAATAATATATGTATTTTTTGCGAAATATTATATATTGAGTGAATATTCATATCTTCTTACTTTCTGATAATACCTGGAAATCGGGAAAATGCATTTACAAATACCTTCAAAATATATTTTGAATATTGATTTTGATGAGATGTTTAAATATATATTTTAAATATATACTTGTCAAAATGACTTGATAAAGTATTTTCAAAAACATTAAAAATCTATTCACTGAAATATACACTAAAATATATTGCAATATCCATAAAAAATGCATTATTAAATAGTCATTAAAACTATATTCACATAAATATATTGTAATCTATTTTTCATAAAAATCTTTGGTAATGTTTTCCGAAAATATACAAAAAATCTATTTACAGAGAAATACACAGAAAATATATGTTTGTACACATAAAAAATTATTCTTCATTATAAATGTGTACACAGAATATATTATAAATCAAATGTTTTGAAGAATAGTATTTTATGTATACAGCAAATACACAGAAAAAAGATTTTTGATCATTTTAAAATTATTTTTGAAAGCAGCCTTGTACATGTATGTTGAAACTGTTCATTATAATGTCTTTATCCAGTACCAACGCCAATCGGATCTTCAACTCCTATTTTGGACCAGGCCCAGACCATTCTATACGAGAAATATATTGTGGAGGAAATGAGATATCACTAACCGATTGCTCTATCTACGGCTGGGGTATCGGCTCATGTTCTAACAATGACCATGCGTCTGTCCGTTGTGGTGATCACGGAATTTCGGGTGAGGCATTATGTTCTATTATATGTGGATATTATAATTTGACACAGCCTCCATGTGCTGGTTAAAGAATTGAGAATCAGCACACCGTCATCAAATACGTCTAATTACTTCCAAACTACATTTATATGGACTATTTATTTAACAATCCCAAAATTTCTAAAAAATCTCAAGGAAAAAACTGCTTGTCTTCCAGTCACTCATAACGATATAACAAAAGTGTTCTGGACTCTCAAAAGGCATAAAAATGCCAGATTCTCAGTTGGTTCTAGAAGCTGCACCACAAAGCCTTTTCATCCTTGTTGACCGGGGGCATTCCGGGAAAGGTCTTGCGCCACTGTTTCTAAAAACTCTGACGTTGAATGTATGTGGATATTGAAAGAAGACAGATCGCTGTAATAAAAGTAAAAAATGCGGCTAAAATTATTTGCGTACGTTTAAAAGAGGCTTTGTCTGCTCTGATTCCGTCAGATGTTAGAATGTTAGCAGTGTGGCCTTAGTTAATGCCCTTTCAACGCAGCGTTAATTTTTTTGTGGGTTTTCAAAGTGGGATATACACGACAGATGAGACGAGTCCGTTCAAACTGACATGGCTTCTCGGCGTTTTAGCAATACTACTGCAGTTTTCGAGGTTTAATCATCTCGTTCGTGTACGTATGGTAAACTTAATTACGAAAATTTTATAAAGGCATACATAAAACCGAGGGACGACATTCGCACAACAACAGCAGCAACAACGGTGACTTTCTTCTACATTCCACCTTCTCTTTATGTCACTTTTAATAGACCTCTACAGATGTACCGTACCGATACTTTAATTTCTGTCTTCTTCGTGCCATTTATTCTACTTTACATATTCAAATACAAGTTAATACATTGAAGCGATGGGAGGAATGGTGGGACGTACAAAATATTTCGCTCGCAACGATAATGCTGTGTTTTTCTAAGCTGAGGAGTACTGCTCCATGGTGCGGTCTCATTTTGGTATATGGCCTCACTTTCACGTTGTCATAGTGGTAAACCTGTAGTTTATTTTGATGGGACCCATCAAAATAAACTGCAGGTTCAATGCATCGCTTCAATGTATTAACTTGTATTTGAATACATGAATACAATACGCTTTATCATAAAATATTAGTAGTGAATTGCTTCAATCCCTTGGCCCAATAGGTAACAACAGAAGTTAGGCATATAGGTATACTGGCACGTAATCAGTTCCAATACGTACCACTGTTTTTCCAAACTTGCTTCATTATCATGATGCATATTTGGGCGTTTTAATAATATGGGTGAGCGGGGTTGACATGATCTCTCTCCAGAATATAGCTCGTTTGTATTTAATGATACCTAGATAGTTTTCTTGAAGCGCGTGGTGTGTGTATTCGATGTATTTCTAGATTCTAGAATCAATAACTTTGCAGTGAAAGTTGCAGTGAAGGTTTCTACACAGTGTCGCATTTGTAATTATAAGGTAGATTTTATCAGCCTGCTTTTACATGCTGGCCTAACAGGCATGTGTATACGTGTTCTTACACAGTTTGCCTTAGGAGGTGATTCTCTATAGAAATTTTCGTTATGAAGAGCTCATACTAAGGAAACTTTTTCAATATGCAACATTGTTACGGAAATAGCGTTCGTCAACAACATTGTTGACTACCGTTACAATATTGCACAATGTGTTGATACACACTACATCTAGTTCGTTATTCAATATTCAGCCCATAATCCAAAGATGAAGATAGGCTTGGTACTTGAATATAGACATGGGACATTCGTCGGTCTTTGTTCAACGATTTCGCTCACCGGTTTTCATTCAACCGTCAACGCCCTTTTGTTATTTTTCTCCGTTATTCTTTCCGTTCACAAGAAAAAAAAGGTTAGACCCGTGTCAGTCTTGCTGAAAGCTTTGATTTATAATGACATGTTCAACTTATTTATGTTCAACTATGGGGTAACAGTCTCTAAACGAAAGGTTGAAAAAACAATCTTTCTGTATTCCCGTACGTACACTGTTTATTTTATGTTCAATTCGCGTCTGTGCCACATCACGCTACCATTCGTCTTTTAACATGTTTATTACGTTGTGGAAATGGAATCGGCCACAGCAAGCAATTTGTAGGAACTACATATTTCATCTACCGTAACAAATTTTCTTTCAACTATTCCGTTTGGTCTTCATCCGGGCGTCAGCGGCGCAGCAAGCAACGAGAACTTTAGATCTATATTGACATGAGATATATTACAGAAAATATAATAAATAAATGGTACGCATATCAATTCGATATTTATCAGTGTGTAACATACGGTACATCCCACGAGATGTCGGTACGGGTGCCAATGTTCGGCGGTGTTTACATTCCCGCTATGATTAGAATAGAATACGTACATTAACTGTTTGCAAGAACTTGATTTTTTTATAAATCCAGGCCTAATGGCATCGTATATGGGTGATCAGTTCGGTCTTCGTTTGACGGTCACCGATTGCCGTTGATCGGTCTTTTGTTCATCGTTCATCGTACTTCTTTCAACGGTCCTTATTCATCGTTAACGGTCTTTGGTCTCCGTGATACTTCGTTCGATTCAGTTTTTAAACAGTTATTTGATTTCATCGTTCCGGTTCTAAAACGTTTAAAATAAACGCAAATGAAAAGAACGCATGCATAATAAGATCGAAGAACGCCATTGTGTCTGTGGGCATGGGACATGAATATAGCCTTGGAACATCAATTAGGTTTGTCACCTCAATATAGGCTTGGAACATGAATTAGGCTTGTCACCTGAATATAGCCTTGGAACATGAATATAGGCTTGTCACCTGAATATAGGCTTGGAACATGAATATAGGCTTGTCACCTGAATATAGGCTTGGAACATGAATATAGGCTTGTCACCTGAATATAGCCTTGGAACATCAATTAGGTTTGTCACCTGAATATAGCCTTGGAACATGAATATAGGCTTGTCACCTGAATATAGGCTTGGAACATGAATATAGGCTTGTCACCTGAATATAAACTTGGAACATGAATATAGGCTTGACGATATCTCAAGACCAGATTCATGTCTCGGGATTCAATCTGATATTCAGTGTAACTTTCAGAACATTCACTTACAGACTATCAACGACATAATGTGCGCCTGATAGGAGACGTTGACGGATGGGAGGGAAGAGTAGAAATTTATCACGACGGTGTATGGGGGACGGTTTGCCGGCAGGGATGGGACGAGAGAGAGGCACAGGTCGTGTGCAGAATGATGGGATATGGGTATGTACGAACAGATGTACGGAATTAAGAGAATCCCATATAACTTGATCATCGGATGAAAATTCGCACACGGGAGAAGGCAGCGAGTTTGTGATATATTTTCCTTCTTGAGAGTGTGAATTTTCATACCGCGATGAAGTTAATATGAGATTCTTTTTTTCCCATATGATTTAAATCATTACTTTAATCAGTGTTGAGTAAATATATCAACGACACCGACAGAAACGTTGATGAAGCGCAACAGGCAGGCAGCTTCTGTGCTTGGTCAGCCTACGTTGCATGCGCTCAACCCATATACGTGTGGGAGATGAATGATCTCTGCACGTTATCTCGCATATACCTTGAAGAGTATTGTATTGAAAATAGTTTTTCGTCGATGGTGGATGTTTTGAAAATAACGACAGCTGGGTAGGTGTTAAATGTTACCGATTTGAAATTTTTAAAAGAAAAAATCCGGACCCAAATTGAGAACGTGTACCAAAACTAGACGAACAGTTCTGCATGTTGTCTCATCAGGCTTACCTGAATTATGTGTTTAATTGTGCAGCCTGCTGTGATATTTATTTTGCAAGTTATTGAACCTTTTTCAATGGTAACAGCAACAAGAACGTCACACTAGCCGATCTTTTAGCACGGTTTGACTTACGATAATTGTTCGAAGAAAGTAATATTATCTACTAGATTTTCAAGTTCCGTAAACTCCATTGTATTAACGAGCTCCGATCATCTCTGGTATCATCAGAAGATCAAGGTTTGATATCCGTAGATGCAAACCGTGCAATGTCATTAAGGCGCTGACGAAAGTTTTTCGACAACTAAATGTACTACAACGTTAGGGGCCGTGTGGATACTTCATTGTTTACACATGAACATATGCAATAAAAGCGCGGCTGAGATACCAATGCTACGTCCTAGAATCCACCGCATTCTCGTGTCTGAATGCGAGGTAGCGAGGGAACCTTCAGAGTAAGTCACCTAATGATATGAAGTCTGCTGGTACGGTACAATGAGCAACCTTCGACAAGCTACTTGGAAGAGCTGTAATAGTGCCAAATGAATTCGTTACCCCGATGTGGCCTGGGTTTGTTGGGATCTGTCCATGCCTGGGGGACATTTCGGCCCCCATAATATGTTTCTTACTCCTTATCACAGAGTCCTTGCCCGACCCTCATGTATTGCGTCTGAGCTTATGTGTCCAATATATTTTGACAAAAAGTTGAAATTTGTGTGTAGTCTGCAATGTTGGTATAATTCTGCCACCCCTCAATGAATTTCAACCCCAAAAGGGCTCGCTGATGTCATGCAATACATGTCACAACTAACAATTTTTTGAAAAATTAGATGCATTTGCGAACTTTCACAATTTCAATACCAAGTCAGACGTCAAGACTGTAAAAATAAGATAAAAAGTCTTCAAATTTTCTTTTTATTACTATTTTAGACGATTGCCAAGGATGGGCATATGTTGTGTGTGTCCCGACTGTTTTATTCTGACCAATCAGCTGTCGTAGTTTTTCGTTACTGGTACAACATAACGCTTCTATTTTTTATAACCGACCATATTACTGTAGCTTTAAAATTATTTAAAACTTGTGATTAGGAGAGCCCATTTTTAGCCTGATTCGGGGCAATTTTGAACCAGTTTGCACACGTCGAGCTTATCCCCCCCCCCCACCAATAATGATAAAGGTAGGCCTGTGTGAATCATTGTGTTTCTATACCATTAACTTGTTATCACACATGTGCATTTGCATAATCTTCCCTTGCCACTGATAAAGCTACACTTTCATGCATGCTGTAATCCCAGCACACCGCTCGCGTGAAAACGAAGTCTATTATATACGGTACATAAATCACACAAACCGTATCCATTCCTACTGGACTAAAAAAATCGGGCTGTGGGGTCCAAACACCTTTTAGGTGCTTGCTTGGAATTCATGTTTTTGTGAATTCGTAAGTAAGATGACATATGTATGCCTTGTCACCGACATATATTAGAAATGTGTCGCAGGTATAGCTAAATTGTGTTAGCTCAATAAAATAATGAAATATTCCCTACTCCTCTACCGAATATTTGCGCTAATAACTTTGGCAATGACAGAAACGATATTCAACTCCAGCAAATACCAATCTAAACAAACTTCTAACGTCAAAGAAATCACGAGCAATATGATACAAAATAGATGAAATACCATATTAGTAGTAGGTGCAAATATTATCTAGAGCTTGAAGGCATGCCTGATCAAAGTACATTCATCTCGCCACGAAATCTGTGCCAAATTCAGGTTTTCTTTGCCAGTAGTCTAATATGGAGCAGCCTAAATCATACCGCCAGCTCTTCGAAAGTATATTAAAAATTCGTATTCAATCTTCTCAAATCAAAACTAGGAAGGTCCACTAAAACCATTGCTTGCACCTCCCCCCCCCCGCTATATTTCATTAGCAAATACGTACCGTAATTTCCTGACATTATTTTTTTCAAGTGACGAAGGTTTACAACAAAGAAAACACTGTCATGGTTTTTTGCTAATCGCCCCAGCGCGTCAGGATGGCACTCAATGATATAACTGCTCGTCAATAATAGAACGGAAATGTGTGGTAATGATCGGCAATTATTTTACCGATCGTTGGTTTTGGTTGCTGTACCCGAATCTACGTACGAACAACTTTGGCTCAATTGTTCACTATTACGATTAAATCGCTCAGATAATACGGTAAGACAGCTTACCGTATTCAATATCTCCGTTTCCGTCCAAACCATCCGTTCTACTCCAAGGTTCAGTTTCTTCTCCCTGTGTCTGGACATGTCGCTTCCTGCACGGATCTTGATTTTGGGGTAAAGGCCACAGGATCGCTCCCATAAATACGACTGTTTTAGTGTTTTGATTGAGAGACTTTGATTGTCCTTCCCGTCTACACTGTACATGTGGCGCCATATCATTTCACTGCATAAACATGTGTGTCTTTTGTTAAATATGTTTCCTTCTATAGATATACTACTGACTGTTCCAAAAGACCACTTGAGAAAATCACAACAATTGTGGCTGCTTGTTTTCGAAACTTCTACTAGCGATTGTCTATACTTTGTCATACGTTCTCGAAATACTTGACTGCAGAGACGAAGCTGAGATTCTGGAACGTGGAGAGTTTAGTGAAGGAAGCAGGTCACCGGTGTGGTTGAGCGAAGTGGACTGTGAAGGTAGCGAAAAACGACTCGACAACTGCACGTTTTCAGGTTGGCGGAATAACTCTTGCAGGCACAGCGATGACGTGGGCGTCCGGTGTTTAGGAGGGCCTGCACGTAAGTTAAAAGAACAAGTCACATGTACTGACTTGTAGAGTGCACTGACTTGTAGAGTGCACAACCAATCGGACATGGTGATTCCCAGTATCACTCGATAAAAAAGCTTGTGCAACTCATTCGTGTTGGATGTGTCAATATTAGCTAATGTGGATGTTCCCGGGCGTTATACATGCTATATAGAGAAATTATGAGAGAACGTCAGAGATGAACAAAGAAGTTTACTGAAAATAAAAACTGCCCTCATTCACAGGTCTCTGGTGAGCATTTGAGGTAGTACTACTCCCCTAACCACGCGCACAAAAATACTTTTAGTAGAGAACTTATAATATCTTTCTGAAACTGCAACTATGTCACGATTATCTACATACCCAGAAGACCCCTACTTCATCCGTCAAGGCTGAGCATCCGTCAATACTGAAAATTCAGCTGGTTCTTCTCTTGCGATTAGCAATATTTGTGCCATTATGCTTTACTAATAAATTCGCTCAATTTATTGTATTTGCCATCAGCAAAAACGCAGCACAGGCTGTTAATCTATTTACTGGCGTTTTACCTCAAAATGTAACTGATGTTTTAGCTGCAGAGACGCTTCAGTTGAATCGAACTTCCCCGCGCGACATTCTTCGCCTGGCGGGCGGTGCTACCGACAATGAAGGTCGTGTTGAAGTCTTCGTTGGAAACCAATGGGGAACAATATGTGATGACAGCATGACACAAGCAGAAGGTGACGTTATATGTAGAACGCTCGGTTACAGGTAGGCTGGATTATCTGATTTTGTTCACAATGTTTGTATCTGTTTTTCTTAGCTCAACATTGCGTCGTGCACAATTTCAGCGGAAGTACTATAGGGATTCATTTTAGCACATACAAACCACTCGAGCGGGAACACGAACGGCATAACTCCGGGTGTTATACCGCCTTACTTGCAATAGCTTATTGGATCTCTCTCTCTTTCTCGCAAGAAACTAGCTGATGTTTATATAAATATGCATCTTAGATTTTCATGAAAACGTAAGGAAGGATCATTCGTCTAAGGGTGAAGAAATAACCATGAGAGGTTAACCCGGGGCTAGGGGCCGTATGAGCCCATGTACTTCAAGATCCTCATGGTACTCATATGAACAGTCACAATCAAAGCGTGACTGAGGTACATCATTTTTAGATGACGACTCTATAACGAATATTATGGATTAAGAATACTGATCAGCGATACGGATTTGATATTTTGGAACATCATGATGTCTTGCCGGCATCATTGAAAACTGTTGACCGCTTCTCTCTTGCAGGAAACAAGCCTATGTTTAAGTATACTTTTGTCTTTTTGAATTTGGTGCTAATACTGTTATATGGAAATGGAATAGGTCTTTGGATATGGACGCGGATATTCTCTAATGGACGACGGCTGGATTATGAATGACGGACTAGACGCTTGTAATCTAAAATATGTCTATGCTATATTTAATCAACAAGAAATATTTCTCGACATAGGTGCTCGACGACATAAACATCGTGTAGTGTCACAGATTTGAAGAAATCTTCTGTCGGCCTTTACTGGTTCAACCAGAGTGCAAAATCACGGGTATTACGTTTTCTAACTTGTGTCTAATTCCGTTCAACGCGGGACCATGGATCGTTTGAATGTCGCGCGTTGTACATCTGCATAGGTGTCCAATTGAACACACACTATGAAAGCCTGACCGAGATTAACACTCCAGAGAAAGACTTAAAAATTAATGTGGCGAAAGAACAATAGTCATTGATAAGGCTGGGGCGAGTTTGGTGTAATGCCACACTCAAGTTTATTTCAATTATATGATGGCAGCCAATTTTAGCGGTGGTGAAGTCGGAGTACCCGGAAAGAACCACCGCCGGTCGTTAGTGATAAGGATTGTTATTAAGAACATGATATCTTGCCGAAATCCTTGAGAACTATTAACCGCTTCTCTCCTTTACGAAACCATATTGTGTTTTTATTCATTTTGTAAACATTTGGAATGTATGCTAACTGTCAAACGAACTGATCTTTGGATTATTCACACGGAAATTTTTGCATAGACAATGGCTGGATATTGAATGTCTGATCTGACGTCTGCTGACGAAATAATTTTCCTATAGCGGTATTGAAACCTAAGACTTTCGAATATTGGTCCGATTCAACATTCAATATTCAGCCGTCGATGGACAGACATTTTACCGAGGTCGATTAGCACCAATTCGAAAAGAGAAGCAGTTAACATTGATGGCAGGGGATATCATGCTGTCCTATGGGACAAACCCTCATTGTTGACAAGTATTTTTAAGACTGCCCAGTTATAGGAAACTACTATGTTCATTAATATATTTGGCAAGAAAGTTCAGTGGAATAGATCGGCGATTATGATGAGCTGCTTCCAGTCAGTTCCCTGGATGGATGACTCGCGATATAAGATGTGAGGTTTGAACAGAACATGTTGTACTTTAAAAAAATCCATTTGGCAAATACGCGGTTAACTTCAAAACTTGTACCGAGGAATAGACATAGCGTCCGTAAACTCTAATGTGTTTTACATGTCCACAATGATCAAATGAACGATCAAAGCGAGACTGCGATAAATTATAATCTTGAAAACAGGTGAAAAATTCATTTGTATCAAATAATATTGTTGTGAGTGTTGCTATCATTGAAAACGGTAACCGTTTACTTCTTGGAAAGAATATCGTCATTCGAATTTTCGTTTGATATCTGATCAGGCCTAGCGACCTCCTCCACGCAGGCACCTCGGTTCTGGGTACATCCATATGTTCATGTGCTCGGGGTCAATTATATGTGCATGGACCATAAATCCCGGCACTCGCCCCATCCCCATTCCTTGCGCTCTTTAAACACTCTTCAACCGCGTACCAATACCCGGAGTCTTTCGGGGTTCACTTGACTCGAATGATGTTGATGGAATTAGTTGGAGACTTCGGGCTAAACTGCTGTGACGTAGAAAAGAATATGTTCTTCTCCATTATTTTATTCACCATACCCTCTTATACCGAAGCGTCAGTATTCTGTCACATGAACGTCCCGAGCATGGAGAGCGACGTTCGTGACCGCTGGGTGAAATGACCGAACTGACTTCGGGGGACAACTGGTGCGAGCCCAGGGAACTTTGACCTCGGTTTTGGCGAGTGCCATGATGGCTGGTGCATTCCCACAGATTTGTCCCCATCGACACGGAAATAGATAGATGAACAATAAACTGAGGAGCGTGTGTGGCGTGTGTTCGTTAGGTCTGGATTATGGACGCGGATATTCTCTAATGGACGACGGCTGGATTATGAATGACGGACTAGACGCTTGTAATTTGGATTTGGTCCTAACGGTTGGAAGTAAAATGTGAAAGTAATAGAACATCCCTCTATGGACGACGGCTGCATACTAAATGTCAGACCTGTCAATCAAGGAGAACGTACTAAGATATTGGCTTCGCCAGAGTACTACTTGACATCTGGTCACATTTACTCCGTTCTTTCTACGCGAATGTGGTCACGGAATCATCAAAGGTATAACCTTGATTCCATCTGTAACTCTGTTCGCCTTCAGCTGAAGTTTTCCCACGAAAATATCAAACTTCAGGCCGTGACGAAATGAACAGTTTGATCAACGTAGACTAGTTTCTTGCAAGGGGGACGTGGCCAACGATTATATATGATACAGGCGGAACAGATTAACCCAGAAATATATTTGTTGTGGGTGACTGATGAATGAACGCATTGATGAGACACGAGAGTTTATGGCTGATTACAAACAAAAATTCGTCTTTCAGCGGGAAAGGTGCATTGGTACCCCTGTTCACTCCGGGTTCCGGACCAATATATCTAGATGAAGTGAAGTGTAGCCCAACTGCAAGGCACTTGCTTGACTGTAGTTTCAGTCTTGGTATCCACGATTGTAATCATTACGAAGACGTGCAAGTCCGATGTGAAGAAGGTAATTCGGCTAAAAATGTTAATATTCGGGGTAAAAGTACGGTTTCTTCTCACATGCCGCAAAACTATAAAAAATAAACAGTGGGAGCTATGTTGAACGTGTTATATGTCTCATACGAGGAACAACATGATTGAATACCAATGTTTCCGAGGTATATCTACGATTGATTTATTTATTGTTTTATGTCACTAGCCTGACGAAATATGCGAATTTATGCCAATGGAATACCACGATGTGTTTATCTATACATGTCAGTATATTGAATTGTGCGAATAACATCTCGCTTACTAATTGATTGAAAACTTCAAAACGTACGCGAAAGGTTTGTTTGCACGCGCCGATGATTTTCCCCGCCCTTTATCTTCAAAATCAACATAGGCTTGTTCAGCCCATATCGGGGTAAATATGGACAATTTCGAAACTTGCATGGAAGTTGCTTTATCTTGCAGATGTACACTGCCAAGTTTATTGTCAGTTTCAATGCTTTACCCAGAGTTATGATCGTCAGCATCGTTATTTGGTTATCCGATTTATATCTGGGTTACTATTTCATGGGTGGGGGGTGGCTTAATGTCACGCTCAAGTTTGTTTCACTCATATGGTGACAGTCAGTTTGGTTGGTGGAGGAAGCCGGAGAACCCGGAGAGAACCACCGCCCTTTGGCAAGTAACTGACAAACTTTCACACATGGACCAGCTGGGCTCGAACACGTGCCGGTTCAGCGGTGTGAGGCTAGCGGTCACCAGCGAAGCGTCTTAGACCACTCGGCCACCGAGGGCCCCTACTATTTCATGGACAACTTACATGGAAGATACTTAAGATGTGCACTGTTCTGTTACGACTTTCGGCGATTTTCCACATAGCCGTGATCCTTTGTCGTCGACATCAGTGTATGCGAAAGTACACTTTTGTTCGACATGTATCTCTTTTATCAACTGCTTAGTATCGTGTTGGGGTGCCCTCCCAGTTTTGACATGTTGGCATGATTTTCGCAGAGTTGATCAAATCGTGTGTAGGTTACTATTTGATCGACAACTTCAAAACTTATCTGACAGATGTGTTTTTAACTTGCAGATGCGCAGTGTCGGGTTTTGATTACCTGTTGCGATGATTTTTTACAGTTAATGTTCATTTATTATTAACATCAGTATATGCTACTATAGTGCTTTCTTGATCGAGCTGTATCTCCCTTGTTAATCGTTGAAGTAGTTGAAAATTAATATCATGTGCGGCACATGAGTTATGGCCCTTTAGCTTCAAAGTCAACATATGATATCGAGTTCGGGTATATTCCGGCCTTGTATGTGACTTCCTGACTATTTGGCCAATACATTCGATATTCGCATGGTGGATTATAACTGTTATGTAGATGTGAACTCTCATGCTCGGCTTGGAGTGAGAGGGGGCTTACGTCCTGTCCTGCGTCGAAATTAAAGAAGACACATTCTGCCTTTATCTTGTCAGACCCGTTCCTTGTGTCTGTGATGGAGCCCATTCCGTTGCGACTGATTGGAGGGGCAGCTTACGGCGAAGGTCACCTGGAAATATTCAAAGAAGGCTTTTGGGGACAAATATGTTATTTTCCATTACACATGGCGAAAAATATTTGCAACCTGTTAGGTTTCAGGTACGATTCTTCTATTTATATGATAATGTATTCATATCAGTTCTGTTTATCACGCCAGGTATGTCGATACGATGGAAATTGTGTGTGAATGCCAGGTTGCCAGGTGTCTACCTGGCATGATTGATTTTTTTTTGTGTTGCCACCAGATACCTCATTAGAGTGTTGTCACCCCAGTGGTAATAGCTTATTAACTTTCCTTCAAGCTTAATTTGAAAAGATATTCACGACAATAATTATATTTCCTCCACTACGAATATTTTTCTTTGTATAATGTAAGGGTGAAAAACAGAAAATTGTCTTCGACGACCAAAGTTGCACATTTCTCAAACAGCTGATATTGCCATCGTGTCGCAGGTCACAAAGAGCGTGATTCTGGCCGTCTTATTACATGTACGAAGGCATACAACATGTCACCAATATGTTAATCCATAAAGCAAATATATCTGTATCGAATGCATTATTCAGATGAATAACTGTTCAAATAAAGGTACTGGCTCGTGGTTTCATTCGTAAAAGTACGTTTATAAACTATTTCCTCGGAGATGATTAAATTACAATCGAAACACGAAATCGAAATCGTCTACAAAAATATTAAGTTTAAATTCTTCCCTTGAACGATCAGAGTACAATTTCTAACAGTTCTATTTCCCACATTCAAGTATATTTGTCAAATGATATTGCCAATCTATTTTGCGTAGACAGTTTTGCACGTGCTTATGGGGATATTCGCATTCACAGATTTGCTCTTGCCACATGCGTAACTATTTCTAAAACGAAATTTAACCACCAAACCTCAACTAATTATATTCTTGAAAATAATTTTGTTCAAATTCAGTGGTTATGCAGATGCCCGCCGGCAACGATCACTACGTCCTGGTCTCATAAGAGTTGATGGCTGGCATGTGTTCTACTGCTCCAACAAGACGTGTGTATTCAGTAGGACACCTTTCTGCGACTATGACTATACGTTTCTCTGTTCTGATACACGTAAGTAATAAGAACATATATATCAGCAACTTGCACTCTGTTGTAGGTATTCACAGCTGGGACTGCTCTTACAATATTATAAAGATTTGTCAATATTAACATCTTTTGAATCGGGCCGTTTTCGGCTTTCTAATACCGGTCATGCTAGACGGAGGCACGAAGTGGCTTTTGGGTTAATAATCAGGAGATATAGGGTTAATCGTATTTGACATGGGCTCTCTGTGACCTGCCCAGGCCTGGGGGTGTCATTTTGCCCACCTAACACCGCCCCTTTATTTTTTTGCTCCTCATTGAGCAAGAGAGATGAAACTTACCAAACCATACCCTAACCATAGATGGTCGCTATGATGAAGTCACAGTGACATCATTTTCAAAAAATCGCATTTGTTATTTATGTAATTTCTCCGTGAAAGCTGCATGATAAACTAGTAAATATTGATCGGATGTGAAATAAAATAGTTGTCTACTTTTCCTCGCACAAAGCAATACTTTCGAAGAAAACTGACGAAAACATCACTTTTCGGAAACCGCTCATGGTCACCATGATCCTCTGCTCAAAATGACCCCAATATGATAAACCTACAAAGTCGGGGAGTGTCTATGAGCTGCCGTTTATGATAATATTGTGTAGATATTATAAATATATTTACTTACAATATATAGTCATGTTGAGCATATATTATTTAAAGTGTGATATTATATATGAATTTTTTTCTAATATATGTAAGAAATCACAAAATATTTATTGTTCTTCAAGGTATATCGTTTTCTGCAAAATATGCTTCTGTTCAAGTAAAATATATTTTATAAATATATGAAAATACAGAATATATACTTTGCAAATATATATAATTTTACAATATATAGCATTTAGGTACGTTTAACGGAAGTTGAAAAATACGGTTAACGAAAGTTGCGCGCGATCCGATAGAGTATGTTGTGGCGAGTTTTTGATGGCAAATTTCAGTGGAAATCCTGGCGAACTAATAGCTGTCAGTGTGGATCAGCTCGTTGGGCAAATTCTCGGCGACCATCGTTTCCAGATATTGCTTTAACAAGCCACTGCAATAATAAGAAAACACCGATCCACAACATACGCTATCGGAAGCGCGCGCAACTTCCGCTAACCGTGTTTTTCAACTTTCGTTAAACCTACCCAAATGCTATATATTGTAAAATTATTAGCCCACCATCACCAGATGATGGGTAGTTCAAATCGCTTTTCGTCCGTGGTCCATCGTCCGTCACCCGTCCGTCAATTCTTGTTATCGCGATTTCTCAGGAACTACTGGGCGGATCTTTCTCAAATTTGATACACAGGCTCTCCTTGGGTCTAGTTGTGCAAGATACCTTTTCTGGTCCGATTCGAAAATCCAATATGGCCATCAGGCAGCCATCTTGGATTTCGCCATGAAATATTGTTATCGCGATTTCTCCGGAACTACTGCATGGATCTTTCTCAAATTTGGTACACAGGTTCCCCTTGGGGTCTAGTTGTGCAAGATATCTATTCTGGTCCGAGTCGAAAATCCAATATGGGCACAAGGCTGCCATCTTGGATCTTCCCATGAAACCTTGTTTTCGCGATTTCTCAGAAACTACTGCATGGATCTTTCTCAAATTTGGTACACGGGCTCCCCTTGGGATCTAGTTGTGCAAGATACCTTTTCAGGTCCGATTCGAAAATCCAATATGGCCACAAGGCGGCCATCTTTGATTTCCCCATGAAACCTTGTTATCGCGATTTCTCAGGAACTACTACATGGATCTTTCTCAAATTTGGTACACAGGTTCCCCTTGGGGTCTAGTTGTGCAAGATACATTTTCTGGTCCGATTCGAAAATCCAATATTGTGGCCATCTTGGATTTCCCCATGAAACCTTGTTATCGCGATTTCTCAGGAACTACTAGATGGATCTTTCTCAAATTCGGTACACAGGTTTCCCTTGGAGTCTAGTTGTGCAAGATACCTTTTCTGGTCCGATTCGAAAATCCAATATGGCCACCAGGCAGCCTCTTGGATTTCCCCATGAAATCTTGTTATCGCGATTTCTCCGGAACTACTACATGGATATTTCTCAAATTTGGTACACAGGTTCCCCTTGGGGTCCAGGTGTACAAGATGCGCCCCCATCTTGGACTTCCCCATGAAACATTGTTATCGCGATTTCTCAGAAACTACTGCATGGATCTTCTCAAATTTGGTACACAGGTTCCCCTTGGGGTCTAGTTCTGCAAGATACCCTTTCTGGTCCGATTCGAAAATCCAATATGGCCACCAGGCAGCCATCTTGGATTTCGCCATGAAACATTGTTATCGCGATTTCTCCAGAACTACTGCATGGACCTTTCTCAAATTTGGTACACAGGTTCCCCTTGGGGTCTAGTTGTGCAAGATACCTTTTCTGGTCAGATTCGAAAATCGAATATGGCCACAAGGCGGCCATCTTGGATTTTCCCATGAAACATTGTTATCGCGATTTCTCAGAAACTACTGCATGGATCTTTCTCAAATTTGGTACACGGGCTCCCCTTGGGATCTAGTTGTGCATGATACCTTTTCAGGTCCCGATTCGAAAATCCAATATGGCCACAAGGCGGCCATCTTTGATTTCCCCATGAAACCTTGTTATCGCGATTTCCCAGGAACTACTGCATGGATCTTTATCAAATTTGGTACACAGGTTCCCCTTGGGGTCTAGTTGTGCAAGATACCTTTTCTGGTCCGATTCGAAAATTCAATATTGTGGCCATCTTGGATTTCCCAATGAAACCTTGTTATCGCGATTTCTCAGGAACTACGAGATGGATCTTTCTCAAATTCGGTACACAGGTTTCCCTTGGAGTCTAGTTGTGCAAGATACCTTTTCTGGTCCGATTCGAAAATCCAACATGGCCACCAGGCAGCCTCTTGGATTTCCCCATGAAATCTTGTTATCGCGATTTCTCCGGAACTACTACATGGATATTTCTCAAATTTGGTACACAGGTTCCCCTTGGGGTCGAGGTGTACAAGATGCGCCCCCATCTTGGACTTCCCCATGAAACATTGTTATCGCGATTTCTCAGAAACTACTGCATGGATCTTCTCAAATTTGGTACACGGGCTCCCCTTGGGATCTAGTTGTGCAAGATACCTTTTCAGGTCCGATTCGAAAATCCAATATGGCCACCAGGCAGCCATCTTGGATTTCGCCATGAAACATTGTTATCGCGATTTCTCCGGAACTACTGCATGGACCTTTCTCAAATTTGGTACACAGGTTCCCCTTGGGGTCTAGTTGTGCAAGATACCTTTTCTGGTCAGATTCGAAAATCCAACATGGCCACAAGGCGGCCATCTTGGATTTTCCCATGAAACATTGTTATCGCGATTTCTCAGAAACTACTGCATGGATCTTTCTCAAATTTGGTACACGGGCTCCCCTTGGGATCTAGTTGTGCAAGATACCTTTTCAGGTCCGATTCGAAAATCCAATATCGCCACAAGGCGACCATCTTTGATTTCCCCATGAAACCTTGTTATCGCGATTTCTCCGGAACTACTGCATGGTCCTTTCTCAAATTTGGTACACAGGTTCCCCTTGGGGTCTAGTTGTGCAAGATACCTTTTCTGGTCCGATTCGAAAATTCAATAGTGTGGCCATCTTGGATTTCCCCATGAAACCTTGTTATCGCGATTTCTCAGGAACTACTAGAAGGATCTTTCTCAAATTCGGTACACAGGTTTCCCTTGGAGTCTAGTTGTGCAAGATACCTTTTCTGGTCCGATTCGAAAATCCAATATGGCCACCAGGCAGCCTCTTGGATTTCCCCATGAAATCTTGTTATCGCGATTTCTCCGGAACTACTACATGGATATTTCTCAAATTTGGTACACAGGTTCCCCTTGGGGTCGAGGTGTACAAGATGCGCCCCCATCTTGGACTTCCCCATGAAACATTGTTATCGCGATTTCTCAGAAACTGCTGCATGGATCTTTCTCAAATTTGGTAAACAGGTTTCCCTTGGGGTCTAGTTGTGCAAGATACCCTTTCTGGTCCGATTCGAAAATCCAATATGGCCACCAGGCAGCCATCTTGGATTTCGCCATGGAACATTGTTATCGCGATTTCTCCGGAAATACTGCATGGACCTTTCTCAAATTTGGTACACAGGTTCCCCTTGGGGTCGAGGTGTACAAGATGCGCCCCCATCTTGGACTTCCCCATGAAACATTGTTATCGCGATTTCTCAGAAACTACTGCATGGATCTTCTCAAATTTGGTACACAGGTTCCCCTTGGGGTCTAGTTCTGCAAGATACCCTTTCTGGTCCGATTCGAAAATCCAATATGGCCACCAGGCAGCCATCTTGGATTTCGCCATGAAACATTGTTATCGCGATTTCTCCGGAACTACTGCATGGTCCTTTCTCAAATTTGGTACACAGGTTCCCCTTGGGGTCTAGTTGTGCAAGATACCTTTTCTGGTCCGATTCGAAAATTCAATAGTGTGGCCATCTTGGATTTCCCCATGAAACCTTGTTATCGCGATTTCTCAGGAACTACTAGAAGGATCTTTCTCAAATTCGGTACACAGGTTTCCCTTGGAGTCTAGTTGTGCAAGATACCTTTTCTGGTCCGATTCGAAAATCCAATATGGCCACCAGGCAGCCTCTTGGATTTCCCCATGAAATCTTGTTATCGCGATTTCTCCGGAACTACTACATGGATATTTCTCAAATTTGGTACACAGGTTCCCCTTGGGGACGAGGTGTACAAGATGCGCCCCCATCTTGGACTTCCCCATGAAACATTGTTATCGCGATTTCTCAGAAACTGCTGCATGGATCTTTCTCAAATTTGGTACACAGGTTTCCCTTGGGGTCTAGTTGTGCAAGATACCCTTTCTGGTCCGATTCGAAAATCCAATATGGCCACCAGGCAGCCATCTTGGATTTCGCCATAAAACATTGGTATCGCGATTTCTCCGGAACTACTGCATGGACCTTTCTCAAATTTGGTACACAGGTTCCCCTTGGGGCCTAGTTGTGCAAGATACCTTTTCTGGTCAGATTCGAAAATCCAATATGGCCACAAGGCGGCCATCTTGGATTTTCCCATGAAACATTGTTATCGCGATTTCTCAGAAACTACTGCATGGATCTTTCTCAAATTTGATACACAGGTCCCCCTTGGGGTCTAGTGCAAGATACCTTTTCTGGTCCGATTCGAAAATTCAGTATGGCCACCAGGCATCCATCTTGGATTTCCCCAAGAAACCTTGTTATCGCCATTTCTCCGGAACTACTGCATGGATATTTCTCAAATTTGGTACACAGGTTCCCCTTGGGGTCTAGTTGTGCAAGATACCTTTTCTGGTCAGATTCGAAAATCCAACATGGCCACAAGGCGGCCATCTTGGATTTTCCCATGAAACATTGTTATCGCGATTTCTCAGAAACTACTGCATGGATCTTTCTCAAATTTGGTACACGGGCTCCCCTTGGGATCTAGTTGTGCAAGATACCTTTTCAGGTCCGATTCGAAAATCCAATATCGCCACAAGGCGGCCATCTTTGATTTCCCCATGAAACCTTGTTATCGCGATTTCTCCGGAACTACTGCATGGTCCTTTCTCAAATTTGGTACACAGGTTCCCCTTGGGGTCTAGTTGTGCAAGATACCTTTTCTGGTCCGATTCGAAAATTCAATAGTGTGGCCATCTTGGATTTCCCCATGAAACCTTGTTATCGCGATTTCTCAGGAACTACTAGAAGGATCTTTCTCAAATTCGGTACACAGGTTTCCCTTGGAGTCTAGTTGTGCAAGATACCTTTTCTGGTCCGATTCGAAAATCCAATATGGCCACCAGGCAGCCTCTTGGATTTCCCCATGAAATCTTGTTATCGCGATTTCTCCGGAACTACTACATGGATATTTCTCAAATTTGGTACACAGGTTCCCCTTGGGGTCGAGGTGTACAAGATGCGCCCCCATCTTGGACTTCCCCATGAAACATTGTTATCGCGATTTCTCAGAAACTGCTGCATGGATCTTTCTCAAATTTGGTAAACAGGTTTCCCTTGGGGTCTAGTTGTGCAAGATACCCTTTCTGGTCCGATTCGAAAATCCAATATGGCCACCAGGCAGCCATCTTGGATTTCGCCATGGAACATTGTTATCGCGATTTCTCCGGAAATACTGCATGGACCTTTCTCAAATTTGGTACACAGGTTCCCTTAAGTCGTGTGTGTACAAGATGCGCCCCCATCTTGGATTTTCCCATGAAACATTGTTATCGCGATTTCTCAGAAACTACTGCATGGATCTTTCTCAAATTTGGTACACGGGCTCCCCTTGGGATCTAGTTGTGCATGATACCTTTTCAGGTCCCGATTCGAAAATCCAATATGGCCACAAGGCGGCCATCTTTGATTTCCCCATGAAACCTTGTTATCGCGATTTCCCAGGAACTACTGCATGGATCTTTATCAAATTTGGTACACAGGTTCCCCTTGGGGTCTAGTTGTGCAAGATACCTTTTCTGGTCCGATTCGAAAATTCAATATTGTGGCCATCTTGGATTTCCCAATGAAACCTTGTTATCGCGATTTCTCAGGAACTACGAGATGGATCTTTCTCAAATTCGGTACACAGGTTTCCCTTGGAGTCTAGTTGTGCAAGATACCTTTTCTGGTCCGATTCGAAAATCCAACATGGCCACCAGGCAGCCTCTTGGATTTCCCCATGAAATCTTGTTATCGCGATTTCTCCGGAACTACTACATGGATATTTCTCAAATTTGGTACACAGGTTCCCCTTGGGGTCGAGGTGTACAAGATGCGCCCCCATCTTGGACTTCCCCATGAAACATTGTTATCGCGATTTCTCAGAAACTACTGCATGGATCTTCTCAAATTTGGTACACAGGTTCCCCTTGGGGTCTAGTTCTGCAAGATACCCTTTCTGGTCCGATTCGAAAATCCAATATGGCCACCAGGCAGCCATCTTGGATTTCGCCATGAATCATTGTTATCGCGATTTCTCCGGAACTACTGCATGGTCCTTTCTCAAATTTGGTACACAGGTTCCCCTTGGGGTCTAGTTGTGCAAGATACCTTTTCTGGTCCGATTCGAAAATTCAATAGTGTGGCCATCTTGGATTTCCCCATGAAACCTTGTTATCGCGATTTCTCAGGAACTACTAGAAGGATCTTTCTCAAATTCGGTACACAGGTTTCCCTTGGAGTCTAGTTGTGCAAGATACCTTTTCTGGTCCGATTCGAAAATCCAATATGGCCACCAGGCAGCCTCTTGGATTTCCCCATGAAATCTTGTTATCGCGATTTCTCCGGAACTACTACATGGATATTTCTCAAATTTGGTACACAGGTTCCCCTTGGGGTCGAGGTGTACAAGATGCGCCCCCATCTTGGACTTCCCCATGAAACATTGTTATCGCGATTTCTCAGAAACTGCTGCATGGATCTTTCTCAAATTTGGTACACAGGTTTCCCTTGGGGTCTAGTTGTGCAAGATACCCTTTCTGGTCCGATTCGAAAATCCAATATGGCCACCAGGCAGCCATCTTGGATTTCGCCATAAAACATTGGTATCGCGATTTCTCCGGAACTACTGCATGGACCTTTCTCAAATTTGGTACACAGGTTCCCCTTGGGGCCTAGTTGTGCAAGATACCTTTTCTGGTCAGATTCGAAAATCCAATATGGCCACAAGGCGGCCATCTTGGATTTTCCCATGAAACATTGTTATCGCGATTTCTCAGAAACTACTGCATGGATCTTTCTCAAATTTGATACACAGGTCCCCCTTGGGGTCTAGTGCAAGATACCTTTTCTGGTCCGATTCGAAAATTCAGTATGGCCACCAGGCATCCATCTTGGATTTCCCCAAGAAACCTTGTTATCGCCATTTCTCCGGAACTACTGCATGGATATTTCTCAAATTTGGTACACAGGTTCCCCTTGGGGTCGAGTTGTGCAAGATGCGCGGCCATATTGGATTTCCCCATGAAACCTTGTTATCGCGATTTTTCAAACTACTGCATGGATCTTTCTCAAATTTGGTACACAGGTGCCCCTTGGGGTCTGGTTGTGCAAGATACCTTTTCTGGTCCAATTTGAAAATGCGATATGGCCACCAGACAGCCATCTTGGATTTCCCCATGAAACTTTTTTGTGATTTCTCAGGAACTACTGCTTGGATCCTTGTCAAATTTGGTACACAGGTTCCACTTGTGGTCTAGTTGTACACGATACCTTTTTCTTTCCGATTCGAAAATCCAATATGGCCACCAGGCGGCCATCTTGGATCTCCACATGCAACTTTGCTATCTTGATTTCTCAGGAAGTACTGCATGAATCTTCTTCAAATTTGGTACACAGGTTCCCCTTGTGGTCCATTTGTGCTAAATGGTCCGATTCGAAAATCCAATATGGCCGCCAGGTGGCCATCTTGAATTTTCCCATGAAACATTGTTATCGTGAATTCTCAGGACCTACTTCATGGATCTTTCTAAATTTTGGCACACAGGTCCCACATGGGGCCTAGTTGTGCAAGATACCTCTTTTGGTCCGATTCGAAAATCCAAGTTACGCTTCCAATTAATACGGTATTCCCGAGTTGTGACGTTGCATCGCACGAGTCGACGGATCACACGGTGGGACATATTCTATATAGTTACTATAGAGAATATCCATACCTTCACCTTCCATATCAAGAGGTTCAAATAATTTGGAATTAAAATGAATTTCTTCAAATTTTAAATCAGTTTTCTTTAGTCCAGTGAACTGCCCCACTGTTTCTTCTGCCGACGGGTCGGCTACATGAAGGGACGTCACTCTTGTGACACAACGTTACAACTCGACAACTGTAGACTACTGCGTGTTTCGATCCAAGAGAGATAATCAGGATTCGGACACTGTCGAAGTTTCAACATTACTGGGCGGATCCCTTCAGTAGTAGTATTGTAGCATCTTACTATTTTCGAGCATAGTATCTTAAGAGATATCTCAAGCTAGCCCAATACACGGAACAGAATAAGCATGCATAGCTCATGCCAAAGGGTCAAAGAGAATTGTTTTCGCTTCCAGTACCCAATGATGACACGTGCAAAAAAAAATACTACAAAACGATATATGTTCAACATGACTATATATTGTAAGTAAATATATTTGTAATATCTACACAACATTGTCATAAACGGCAGCTCATACAGGTGGCAATACTATATACCGCCAGTGTACAGTTATCCCAATCGGTGAAGATTGTGTATCACTATTGGCATATCAATATTTATCATATCTCAGAGAAGCATGTAGACTTTTGATTGGCTGACAGACCTCATGTGTGATGCTGTATTGTCAACTTGCTGGTCGAATATATATCGTATACCCCCGTCGCCAAGTGCAACGAACAGGTGTTCACTAGATTCCATCGTCTGCAAAACAAAATGGCTGAATCAGGCAAACGTTTCGCGTCTCACACGGACGATGAAGTTGTTGAAAAGCGGGCTAATATTATTCCCAGCAACACAAAAAAATCGAACAAAGCGTCCGCCAGAACTTTGAAGTATTACCTGAAAGAGAAGGGACAGAGTGAAGAATTCGAAGGATTCTCGGCAGAGAGGTTAGCAGAGGTACTCAGTCATTTTTATTTGGATGCCCGAAAACAAGACGGAGAATTGTACAAAACATCCACTCTCGAAAACTTTCGACATTCTCTGAATCGTTACCTGAAGGCCCCACCGTATTTGAAAACTTTTGATTTGATTAGAAATTCGGAGTTTAATGAAGCCAACGAGTGCTTCAAAACCGCACTTGCAGAGTTGAAGGCATCTGGAAAAGGCGACACCGATCATTTTGAGCCCATAAACGAGTCCGATCGTTGTAAACTCTACAAGTCTGTTCTCATGTCCCCAAAAACCCCAACTGGGCTTGCAAATAAAGTTCAGTTTGATGTACGTCTGTTCTTCTTTAGAAGGGGAATGGAGAATATGGAAAAGATGACAAAAAACACATTCATCATCAAGCGGGACCCGAAAACTGGGCAGAGGTATGTGAAAAAAAAAGGAGGATGAACTCAAAAAAATCGCCGGGCCCAGCAAAAAGAGGGTGTTACCGGATTCATGCCTGAAGAAGAAGGTTCCCCGTTCTGTCTTGTTGCTTCATTCGAAAGTTATATCTCCAAACTCCATCCGAAATGTGATCGCTTGTGGCAGTACCCGGTTGATAGTTTCCTCGACGACGATAACGTTTGGTATTATAACAAACCTATTGAGAAACACCGCTTGGCAGCCTTCATGACCAACCTGGGCACTCGTCTGAAACTTTCTGAACCATACACTAACCACAGTATACGAGCAACCGGCATCACCATCCTTGGTAGAAACAACTATTCAGCATCTCAAATAATGGCTGTCACAGGTCACAGATCTGTCTCGTCGCTGTCGGTTTACCAGCGAGTAAGTGATGGCGAGAAACTGCAAATGGGCCACACGGTTGCGTCAGTAGCCTTTCCTGACACGATGGGTTCAACCCGAAAGACGAATACCGGTACGCATACACTTCCAGTAAATGTTCTTGTCAAACCCCATCCTGCAGAAACTGTGACATCATCTTCTCAGTACCCTGCACCCACGTCAAATGATGCCACGTCGGCCGTGTTACACACCCAGGATGTACGAGCCATGCCGACGAGTTTGATTTTGATCTTAATCAGCTGTTTTGTGAATTCGACAGCACCGCTGTCCCGCCCACATCGTGTGACATTCCCACAGCTATCCTGGTCGCCGCAAATCCCTCAGCGCCAATGTTCAATAACTGCACAATAAATGCAATCAACATCATCGTGCGAAAATGAAGCAAATACCTATACTTCTGCCAAATTGTGCAGGACAGTTTGATTTTTCCGATTTTTCTCTCGAACTGTAAATTTAAGTCAGTTCATGTTGGTCCTTCTCCTGTGTGATGTTATGGAAACATGACACAAGTGACACTGTCGAGTGACACGGTGTTGAATTATAGACAGAATGGAAATGTAACAGTTCACACGTGTATTTGAAACTTACATATCCACGCAACAGATGTGAATCCGCAACGGGTCTTTCGATGTATTTATTAACAAAAGGTATATAATCTAGATATTATACTCGTCGATGGCTATTAAATATTAAATATGAAATTGAGATTAAGCTTAATGTTCCTCGGAAAAATATGGCGAGAGAAACCAAATCTCATCCCGTATTACCCCGGAAGGGCGACGTATAACTAATAGTGTTCTCGTACGAATACGCTTACATGCAGAGATTTTCAGAATATAACCATTCCAAGCTCGTTTATTCTCATTCACCAAACGCTACATAAACGATCTCCTAGCAAAGGATAATCCCTCAAGTATTGACGGTGTGAACGATATATACCCCACTTCACTGGATTCGATTGAAATAGCTAATAACCCAGAGAGAACATCATAGCTGGACCTATATCATTATGAGAATGATCAGGGTTTTCTCTCGTCGATTCTACGACAACGGAAATGATTGCAAGTTTGACATTTTTGGATAGCAATACTCCAGAAGGATCTGCACAGTGCGTGTACAAATCTGGCCTTGTATCATGTGCTAGATGTGCAGACAGTGACTATTTTAATCAAAGCTACAGAATATTACTGCACTTGTAAAGCAGAGCTATACCACCAAACGCATCCATTCAAAGTCTCTTAGATTCTGTGATAAATATCGTACAATGACAACAGGCAAGATCTCTGGCGCTAAGGATCGTTTGAAATATCACATTCAAGGCGCGTGACAAAGGTACATAAACTGGAAACGACTTGACAATTTAAATAGGTACATAGTAGTAATGGCAGTGAGTAATATTTTACGGTAAGGACACCATCATGTCTAGCGGTTATTACTGACAATTATCGACAGCTTCTCTTTTGTACGTTAATGTTATTATTTTGATTTCATACACATCTTGAATTGGTGGTAACTGTCATACGAAATACGTCTCTCGATTATTGACGCAGAAATTCTTTTATGGACGACGGCTTAATATTGAATATCGGATCAGACGCTTTTTATTCAAACCTAGAAGTCTCGCTGAGTATGTGCATAGTCAATGTATCTCAATCCGTCCATTGTGCTGCTTCATCAGTCCGCTTGTTTTCACATACATTATCTACAGAAAATCGACCCTTCTCCGTGTGGATATCCAGCTATATATATATATTGCTGGCAAGAATGCATGCTAAAAGATATGAGAAAATCTCAGATCAAATGTGTAGATAAACTCGAACACGAGTAGATTTGGGGTTTTCATAGCAGATAGCTGGAAAGGTGTTATACCAGATTTGAGGAAAAATTTGTCTCATTTATTTTCACTTAATCTGAATGATATTTTGTCTATAAATGCAGACTTTCTGCGACACAGCATGTGCATTCCTTGAGGAATGAGGTTTATAACCTTTTATAAGGTTTCAAGTAGTTGAAGATGGGGGTGGGGTATCATCTTGCGAGCTGTCGTTGCAATTCCTTTTCAACTGGTTCTGTAGTCCGTCTCTTAATTGCACGGTTACGGTGTGTTCTTCTTGCCTCCCTGGTTCACTCCCTTCTACTTCCTCTCTCACCTGCTTCGTTACTCTGGCCCTCAGTTGACGAAAGACTGCATAAAACAACACGCGTTCACCAAGTATATGCCATGAAGGCATTATGATATTAACATCTTCAAATGAAATCTAGCGCAAGTATCTCATTCGTGAGCTACATGTATTTACTCTCGGTCCAAACTGCTTCTTAGGATTTCCTGGTAGATGTTACCCTGTCTGGGTTACAGCAAAGCGATACTCTATCTATTCGAGTAGCAAATTTCTTCAGCAATTTGTACCTGAAAATACCAAAGGTTCAACTGGCGAGTTTATGTTATTGTAAATCGTGATTGTATCACATCTACTGCCTTGTAGCCTGTCCAGCTGGAATGGACGCCTGCCCTAGGAACAGTTCACGAGGTGATGCGATCTGTATAAAAGAAGACTTTTACTGTGATGGAAATCCGGACTGTCCAGACTCTACCGATGAAATGTCATGTAGTAAGTTTCAGTTTTTATTAAGCATTAGATTACAATAAGTTAACTAAATTCTCTCGAATTAGCTAACTTGTTTAAACAGGACAATTGACAGTTGATCTATAGCTAACTTGTTTAAACAGGACAGTTGACAGTTGATCTAAAATTATTAGCGAGAAAATTAAATAAGAGCAGGGAGATGCAAATTTCATAGCTCCCGATTGAGCAATATAATATTTTGGTAGGTATTTGCATACTAATTGATACAAATTTTAATTGGATAATCTTAAATGGCAAACACGAAGCGCCGAAGAAATGTGCGCTCAAGAAGTTTACCCGCTGATATGGTAGAAAAGGGAAGGAAACACATTTTTATAAATTGCAGCGATATATGCAAGAAGCGATGTGAAGGCATGGATGTAGATATCATACCATCATATATCTTAAGGTCATGGAAACCTGACGAATTTGGAAACACTTATTTGTATCGTGAGTCGTGTGTCGTTAACTGCATTTAAACAGTATATATATATCACATACCTTTTCATTTACCAAGAGTGAATATTTATAATGGAATTTTCGTTATTTCGGATTACACTGTCTTAGTATTGCAAGGGTTCTAGTGCTGAAAATTGGTCGAGTTCTCCCAAAATAACGAAAATACTGTTACACGATCACTTTCTAGATGACAAATGATATTTATAATGCTCAGCGTTTTGGTTTTGTACTGCCTATGGCTTTTTTGGCGGGAGCGTGAAAATAAAACTCACATATTACAGGTAACTGTTCCAGTGCTGAAATGGTGTGTGATGGTAAAACTTGTCTCCCACTTTCATCTCGATGCGATGGCACTTTCCACTGCAATGATGGGACAGATGAACACCGATGTTGTAAGTATGTCTTGTTAGAAGATTTCAGTAACAAACTGACTAATAATACATTATAACATATTTTTATCTGAAATAAATTTGGTTTGATTTCTTCCCCGAAAGTGTCTAATTCGTGAAGGAGATAAATTCGATCTTCGCAACCAAAGAGAACCCATAAAAGAAGAAGAACGTGTGCAACGCTTTCGCTTGGTGGAGACACAAACATAATTAGCCGACCCGTATATTATCCTGAGCTTTATAATTTGTAGAATATTAGAATATTCAGTCAACTACATCATACATTGCACAGCAACAATTACAATTGTTCATCAGTTGTATTTTGGAAGTAATTACAGCCATTAATATTAGTAATCATTCTCGCATGACCAACTGTATAATTTTAATTACAAGCGTCTAGTCCGTCATTCATAATCCAGCCGTCGTCCGTCAGAGAATATCCGCGCCCATAATCCAAAGACCTATTCCATATTCCATATAACAGTATTAGCACCAACTTCAAAAAAACAACCATAGTATACATAAACATAGGCTTGTTTCCTGCAAGAGAGAAGCGGTCAACAGTTTTCAATGATGCCGGCAAGACATCATGATGTTCCAAAAATATCAAATCCGTATCGCTGATCAGTATTCTTAATCCATAATATTCGTTGTAAAGTCGTCATCTAAAGGATGATGTATCTCAGTCACGCTTTGATTGTGCCTGTTCATATGAGTACCATGAGGATCTTGAAGTACATGGGTTCATACGGCCCCTAGCCCCGGGTTACAACTAGTTGAATTGGTGCTGAAATTGTCGTATGATAGGCGACTGTCGAATAGATATCTTTGATTATAGACGAGGAAATTCCTTTTAGCCGATCGATTGATAACGAATGTCGTATCTGGCGCTTGTTTTCAGGTTTTGTACTCTAGAATGTTGAAAAATAGCGCTACATGCCTACAGGGGTAAACATTTCGTCCGCTAATTTTCGTTTAGTTTGACATAACGAAACGCGAATGCAGCTAAGTATAAACGCATTACAAACGCGTTCCAAACGATTATAGGAAACGAAACGCTTTCAACATAGAGAGAGAGAATTAAGCTTTATCGTCGTGTATATAGCAACGATCAAACAAAATTCTAAGTATTCCAACAAAAACGTCTACTACCCAGCAATCCAGAAGTAATCAACATAACACTATACAGATCTTCTAAAGCAGCTGCTTGATAAAAAGAATCTCTTCAAATCTATACAGTCGTTCAGAATATGTTTCACTGTGAGATCTTCGTGGCATGTTATACACATTGAGGCTGGTTTCATTATTAGTAAATGTTCGAAAATTAATCGGGTATGGCTGATTCTACATTGCCTGATCATGGCTTGATCGAAACGTTTCTGGCTACTCAGATGAATATATCCTACAGTATTCCATAACGATTGAAACACCTTTCTCACATAAGCACAGATAGAGGATCTGAAATCGCTATATGGGATTCCAACAGGATCAACCTCATCATCTAGGGTTGCCTTAGCCATTTCATCATATATCGCTTACGATGTCATCAATCTTTCGTTTATCAGAACCCGTTCCCCTTATAAAACGCGTTTGCTCTGATCGAAACGCGTTTATGAACACGTTTCATGAACGCTTTTTCCTTTCGTTCAAATCGCGTCAACCAAGTCAAGAAGCTACATGTATCCACCGCTGCTTTCCACCGCCGCTATTATTATGTCCTGTGCTATGAAATAAACATCTGTGACTAATATTTAACTATGTGTAAATGCGTATCTTTGAGTTTGCTGGTTTGTGTTGAAAACTCTGACGTCATCTCTGGACTACTCACTAGATATGGAGTGTGGCTCGAGCATCCATTTTGACAATCGTTGTATATTACCACGAACGTGTCGCCCGATCCAATAGTTGGGGGTTGGGGGTTGTACAAATATATAGTAGCGAACAGTAAACACGCCCGACGAAGCAACCGTGTGAACGGTGATGTTTATTCAACTACAACAACAATAAACCTTGTTTGTGCGAAACGAAACGAAAGATGAACGAACCTACGTATGATTAAACGCGTTTGGGAGGTATAAAGGCGTTATTTGAGAAGCAAACGAAGCGAATATAAAACGCGTTGAGAGCGCTATTGAAACGCGTTCCAAACGCTAATGGAACGATATTATGCGCGAAAACACCGGATACCGAACGCTTTTACCTGCACCCGTTACGTGTTGAATATGATCCCACGTCAGATATCGACGACATCCACATATTTGGGGGTGTTATATTTTGCAGTGTTCCGAGCAGAGGATGGTCAGATCATGGTTGAGCTCGACGGGACAGTCTATCCTGTCTGTACGAATCCCTCGCTCAACGTAACAGGGACGGAAGAAGAGACATTGGCAAGTCAGATTTGTCACCAGTTAGGACAAGGGTAGGTTTCGTTCGGGCTGGTCAGCTAACTTCTAATACTTATCCTTTTCAGGGAAGAACAATACAGTAGCCACCGTTGTTTATCTAGACTTCACGCACGGACCATTGCATTATTCTTTTAGTGTCTTCTTCAGGATGCCGAAATCTCCATTGCAATAAATCTGTATCGGAAATAGTTTTAACGGCAAATCGCTTATGAAGCGATTTCTACTATTCCGAATATATTCCATAACGATATTTTTCACGGTATGTATTCAGATACCTTCACCGGATATCAAGTAAACTGCATGCATACATAGAGGATATCAACGGTTTCTTAACGAATACCATAAACAATTCATCGAGTGGGGTGGGAAAATTAGTATTTGCCAATGTTCTCACCCCAAACATTCATGGTATTCGTCAAGAAACAGTTGATTTTCTTTTCATTACATACTTCTGTTGCACTACTTTATTCTGAATGTTGGAAAACATTAAAATAATTCAAACTTTGTAGGGCTTTTCGACTGAAGGTACACTGAAACATTGATTCACGAACTACTTTGCTGTCAACAAATGGCTCGTGCTACAGCTGCAAGCGAATTTCTTTCAGTCGGGTATCATACACATTTAGTATCGATGGTAATTAGCTGAAAAGTACGGTTGATCATGTGTCGAGACTGGCTTGTCCGGCTGTCTATCAGGACTGACACCCTGGTTCCCGTTGGTCTCCCTGGTTGAACACGGCGTTTGTCTTTTCACAGAATATTCTCATTTCAACTAAAGTTTGCATTCGCACTTAATTTCGTTCATGTCTACCCAAATAGCACAATTTTGATTTAGCAAAATCGATTGGTTACGACAAATTATAGCCAGATTTAGATTTTACCGGTTGTGGCTGTTGTTGTGCAGAGCTTCGACGGAGTTATCCTTGTAATTTTGACCGATTTGGAATGAATACTCACTGACAAGAGTTCACTGTCGTTGAATTAAATTGTTCTTCATGTTTTCTCATCAACTTTGGTGCGATATAATCATGATATGGTCCCAATTTAAAGCATTCGAATGACGTGTTTTATTTTCTCTTTTACTCAGCACTGCTCTGCGGCGTACAGTAGCCCTGTAGTCATTGTCGCTGTACATTACGAGAGATCCCATTGTCGCCATTCCGTGTAATTCTTATTCATTTTATGCCGTTTTGTTTTGTATTTCCTGTCAACATCATAATAATATATTCCTATATTCATAATAATATATAAATCCTTTCCAAATATTTAGTTTGTTTTTCTTTGGCGCATAAACCTGGTGGAGTTGCGGAAAATTCCCTTATCACGGTGACCACGGTGACATGTATTTATGCGCTGTGGCGTCATTTTTCATATCATCACAGTGATGATATATTTGATATCATCACTGCAGTGAAAATATCGCTTTTATTCAGTTGATAATTCTCTCTACTGATGAGATAATAAATACTCGTATTTATCTCTGCAAAGAGAGAATCTAGTAAATTCGTTTTCTAATTACGAATAATGTATTGACGCCTTTGATGATGAAGGCAGATGTCATGAATCGTTTCAATCCATACGTGGAAACACTTTAAAGTAGTCCTTCGCTTTCGTGTAGGGCGTTTGCACTTTATCTCCCAGGAACATGTTCAACATTGAATACTTGAATAGACAGCAACATACGATATGCATTCAATTCAAGGTTATCATAAAAAATGTATTTTGACAGTATTCAAATGGCTGCAATTTTTACATATCATTATATAGATTAGTTTTATATGTATTTAAAAAACTACCCGTAATTCAGAGGATATAAATATGTTGTTCTAAAAGGAATCTGCTGGGAATATATGCGTCTGGAGAAGAAGCGGTTGGTGCGGTCCTTCGCTCCCTTGACTGGTCTGATCCGCAAGCAAGAACACTTCCCAGAGGGTAAGTCATTTTAAGGTGAAACAGTTTTATTAACACCTGGAAATCTAATGGGCACTACGCATGGACAGATAAGTGATGCTAATCCATGATGCAGGTCAAATACGGATCCCCCCGCATTCTCCACGGTATGTTATGAATTACAGTTCTATTTTACTTTTTCACTTGTCCCCATCTTCAGTGAAAGTCGTATGTCGAAGACAACAGCGGTGTGCGCTTTCATGGATTAAGTCTATTTATAAACCATAACTTTTCAGGACCTTTCACTAAATTTCGCCTTGAACTCCAAACGAACAATTATTAGAATACCATCGGCACCATTTTGCCTTTTCTGACGCCAATATACTCGGCCTTCTGAAATGGGTTCAAATTTATCACGTTGGACACATCGGTTCTCGTTAGATCACCGAAGTTAAGCAACGTTGAGCCCGGTCAGTACTTCGATGGGTGACCGGGTGCTGTACTGGCTGGGCTGATCAATGTCCAGGATAATATGAACTGTGGACACTCTCATGCTCTGGCACATGTATGAACCATCGTGATATGACTGAAACATTGTTGAAAACGACGTTCAATCCTAGTCACTCACTCACTCGAATAAATGTATATTAAGTTCGGAAAAATGCATTTTATTATTGGATCATTTTAGATCTGTAAGAAGACTTTCTGGAGGGTCTACAGTTTGAATTACAATTACACACAATACGAGTTCTAAACAAATATAAGCCGGAATCGTGAGGGTTGGGGAAACACAAATTTCAAAATCCAAAACAGATATTCGATTTCATTAGCGTCCTTCTGCAATAAATGTGATACCTGATGACGTGTTATCTGTTTCGTGATGTATTGTGCGTCCATGACACTTACATGACAGGCGTGGATCATAATAATGCAATTCAATTAACCTGAATTTAATTCAAACACACCCCCCACGTACTACATCAGTCGATATGATCCTTGGACTAGACGTATCATTTTAGCTTTAATTTGGTGTGTCCGGTTACATATATGCCACATGAACAGGTGCAATAAAAGCGTACCTGAGATACAACACATATCACGAATCGTTAACATTCTTGGTATGTGCTTTAGAATAGGTTTACCAGACGACTATTCTGTGAAGTCATGTGACACAGTCAGTATGTCGGCACCTCTTCCCACTTCCCTTATATGTGTTGTATTTCACGACTTGCGGCTTCTGCACAGTGCGTCGAAAATCAAATTAATGTCTTGTTACATTTAGCAATGTTAGATTTCCGGATGTATTTATCCCTTGCTATGTAGGTGAATGGATGCACAATTCATCACGTGAATGCAGGAGGTATATACCGTCATCAGAGTCTGTATTATAATGCACAAATTGCTGTTTTCCTGTATACCAAACATTTTCTTGAAGGAAGTGTGCGGCTGTGTATTGAAGCGTTGCCAAGCCAACATGGTTTACACAGTGCGTAGCATAGTCGAGGGATGCGTTCCACGGTAAAGTAGAATAGCCATGCCTTAGCCTCGAAAAAGCCCTGTCTCTGTTTAAATTCCTTTTCAGTTGTTGATGTTGGATATCGAGGATACCGTGTCAATTCATGAACATTTTTACGACTGATTCAACGCAGATAGAAAGAACATAGGCTCTGTGCGATCGAAACATTGTTTTTGGAAAATATGAATGCGAAGTCTAGAATTTGTGAAGCATTTTCGAGATTCCCATTTGTATCCCGCGTGATAGAGAGAGAATGGCAACATCGGTGGTAGGATACGCTAATGGATCTCTTGTGTGTAAGGCTTGCCTCTGTCTTCGGATTTCTTTTGTTTAGAAGTATCTTGACTAATATGGGCACCACTTCATTTTGTTTCCGTTTCGAAGCTGACCGCGACTTTGATTCGGAGCTGGCCGTCAGATACAATGGCAATCAGAGATAACTGGACATTAATTTCAGGTTTAATACAATCTTATCAACGCGTTTTTTTATTCGAAATGTTGTACTTATCTATACATCTAATAATAGTTGTTTCCATTTTTTTCAGACGCTGTGACGTAGCTAATATTCGATGTGAAAGTGCTAGCGGTAATGTCCAATTTCATACA